>JAVJIX010000149.1:2417500-2507688 GCA_036785185.1 Paratrypauchen microcephalus
TCAACACAGAATTCCTGGCACATATTTGTTTATCGTTACTTCACCCTGCAGCATCTGGACTCCCCGGGAACCTACGCCAGGATCCTGTTTGTGGACTTCAGCTCTGCCTTCAACACCATCCGCCCAGACCTCCTCCAAGGCAAGCTTTCCCAGATGAACGTGCCTGATCCTCTCTGCAGGTGGATCACTGACTTCCTGACGGACAGGAAGCAGCACGTGAGGCTGGGGAAGAATGTCTCGGACTCCCGGACCATCAGCACCGGCTCTCCCCAAGGCTGTGTTCTTTCTCCTCTGCTCTTCTCCCTGTACACCAACTGCTGCACCTCCTCCCACCAGTCTGTCAAGCTCATCAAATTTGCAGATGACACCACGGTCACTGGACTCATCTCGGACGGGGATGAGTCTGCCTACAGGATGGAGGTTGACCGTCTGGCGTCCTGGTGCAGCCAGAACAACCTGGTGCTGAACGCCCAGAAGATAGTGGAGATCATAGTGGACTTTACGAAGCACACAGCCCCCCCCCCCCATCCTGACCAACACCCCCATCACCACTGTGGACTCATTCCGCTTCCTGGGGACCACCATCACCCAGGACCTCAAATGGGAGCCCACCATCACCTCCGTCATAAAGAAGGCCCAGCAGAGGATGTACTTCCTGAGGCAGCTGAAGAGATTCAACCTGCCAGCACGGACAATGGTGCAGTTCTACACTGCCATCATCGAGTCCATCCTCACCTCCTCCATCACCGTGTGGTCTGCTGGAGCCACATCCAGGGACAAACAGAGACTGCAACGTGTTGTGCGCTCTGCTGAGAAGGTCATCGGTTGCAGCCTTCCATCTCTGCAGGACCTGTACACCTCCAGGACACGGACACGTGCAGGTCGGATTGCATCCGATCCTTCTCACCCTGGACATGGACTTTTTGACCTGCTCCCCTCAGGCAGGAGGCTACGGTCCATTCGGACCAGAACCTCCCACCATAAAAACAGCTTCTTCCCCTCTGCTGTCGGACTTTTGAACTATAACAACACTAGGGCCGTTTCCCAATTCATTGAGCGTCCTTGGAAGGGGATGTGCGTCATATTCGGCGCGACAAGGCGCATTTCGGATGTGGAGTTAGTGTGTTTGCTCAGACACATTAAAAATTAGGGGGAACATTGGCCATGTCCCAATTCCAAGTATTACTAGTCGCAATAGAATAATATTTGTGTCTTTAGGGAACAAGGAGCAGACCACCCGGCTCATTGAGCTGAGGCGGGACTTGTTCCATTTCGCAGACGCCCATGTGAGAAACGTAGTGCACTAAGGACAGAGCGAGTGTGCGCCGTCTCGACGACAGACCGAGTGCACACTCACAAGCGTGCCGTCGCTGAATTGGGAAACGGCCTAGGACTCTTCCCACCCCCCGCTCTGTGTCAGGCACATGACCCTGTGCTGGTTTTTCTTTTTGCACCTGACCATTACCTGCACCTGCACTGTTACATTCTTGTATTCTTGTAAATTTGTTAAATTTAAGTTTTCTGCTATTTTATTTTATTCTATTTTATTTGTTGCATGTTAAGTGTTGGTTTACATTCTGCTCCAAGTACTGAAGCAATTTCCTAATGTTGTGAACATGTTCAAACATATGGCAATAAAACCATTCTGATTCTGATTCTGATTCTGATTCTGATTCTGATAGTGGTTTGCAAGAGTAGTAAGTACTTCACACTTTGTTTTGAATTTAAATACCTCAGATATTCCATTTATTTATTTTCTAATAACAATAACATCAAAGTTAAGAAATATCAAGGAAAGAAACATCTGCTGAATGACACTGACAAAGAAGAGTGAAAATTTACAAATTGTAGGTAGACCTGTACATATTAACAATAATAATATTAATAACAATTGTATTAATAATAATTGTGTGCAGCACTTGACAAAAGTCAAATAAATAGGCCTATAAAATAAACACATTTTAAAAAATCGACGGCCAATTCAGTGGCAAATACATCTTTAATATGTAATTATATAACTATAAATACTTCATATCAAAATCATTTTTTAACAGCAGAATACCAGATGCATTACAAAAAGTAATTTAAAAAAAATAGGCCATGACAACTTTTGTGAATTGCCTCATAGGGCCAGGTCAAGCGGTGGGAGGCAGAGGGGCTGGGGGGCCGCTCAAAGGGGCGTGGGGGGCCGGAGTCGGCCCGCGGGCCTTAGTTTGGTGAACCCTGGTCTAAGTTTTCAGTTTGAGAGAAGAACTCGTGCTAAATCTGCAGGTTTGTGTGTTGAACGTGTGAATGAAACAAAACACAACTCCAGGTCTGGAAAAAAATAGAGGAAACAGCATCATAAAAATAGATCAGTGTTAGTAATATATGCTCTTTAAATTATAGTGTAAAATTGCACTAATGTATTAAAAACAGCTTTATGTTTGTGTCATTGTTTCTTATGCATTTATTGATCACTAATTGGAGAAGGAAAGATTGCACATGCATTCACCACAAAAGATTTCTCTCTAATTATGCAGTTTGAGTGCAGGCATATTTTCAGTACATGTATTTACTTCCCAACACTATTCAAACACCCACAGCTCTCTGCTCTGCACATTCACGCCCCAAACTCTTTTGTTAAGAAGTAATTATCACGGGAGTCAACATTTAGTACACTGTGCCGTGATCTCTGAGGAAAGCGCTGTGTACTAAATGCTTTCTTTTAAAGATCCCATGACATGGTACTTCTTGATGCTTTTATATGGCTCCTTAATGGTTCCCTAATACTGTAAATGAATCCTTCTTCAAAATCAACACTCAGTGCATGAGAAACAGAGATAAGATGAGAAAGAGTATTTTTTTTTCTCTCTGAACAGGTCATAATGGGCGTTGTTGCTTGAATGCAAATGAGGAGAAAAGAGATGGCCTATAGTAGAGGGTGGGGGCGTGGCCAAACTCTCCGCTCTCGGCTCTGAGCCCTCAGCTGATCCATTTCCATGTTTTTGCACGGGGGGAGAGATTTGAAGCGTTCCATTGAAAAATAAACACATTTCCACAGAAAATAAAATTAAACCACTGCTGTTCAAAGGTCCAGAGGCTCAGATAAAGGACTTCCGAGCCTAGAAACACTCGGACGTGCCTCCAGGCAAATAAAAAAACGCATTTCGCATTGCCTAGCGCATTCACAGTCCAAACTCTCTGGGCGTGATTTACAGAGACGCTGAGTACAGACAGACGGGGGTGGAACTGCATTTGCATTTCTTTTTTCGATCTGACGTCAATAAGGTGCCTTGTTCAAAATCGCCCGTTTGAGCTCCGATTTTTTGTAACGCAGAAAAGGATCGCAAATGCTCAGTTTAGACATTTCGCAACTTTTAACCATGGGGGGGCTAAACAGGGTAGGGGAGCTCACATTAACGTTCAAAAACCTCAGAAAGTGAAAATTTCATGCCATGGGACCTTTAAGCAAATGGTGATGAATGCGTTCTGATACGATGCTGCATTCATGTGGTATGGGAAACTCAAAGATCACTACATGATCATCCGACATTGGTGTGATGTAGATGTGGATAAATGGACAACTAATAACTTTGTGTAGTAAAATATAAAGCTATATAACATAATAAGAAGATCCCGATCAGTGTGAATCCATGATGTCCAACTTTTTTACAGTTGGGGGTTGGATAAACAAATCACATTCCAAAACAACATCACATTCTGATATTCTGATATGAACAGTCACATATTCCAAAGCTGAGCACTTTATTGAGCAGCATTCTGTTGATATTTATTCTGTTTAGCCAAAAGAGAGAAGAACGCATCTGATAAGACAGCTACAGCTATAGAAACAAAGTTAGCATTTTTATTTAGCCATCCTTTTTGAAGTCTGTTTTATATCCTCCTGGGACCTGAAGAAAAAAAGTGTATCTAAATTATTATTATTATTAGTAGTAGTAGTTTCTATTTGGAGTTAAATGAACACCTTAGCATTTACATTTTGTTAATTTTATTTGTATTCATAATGTTGTAACATGTCCTCTGTAATAGACATCGGGGACATTTTGGTGATAAATCCATGTGAAGTTAAAGGAAAAGTAACGTTTTTTTACAATCTGAGCCTTATTTCGGTAATAAAACAAGTTGTTTTACTCACCCATAGCACTTTGGTGTCATATGGAGCACTTCCAGAGATGTTTTAGATTTGCGGTTAGCCTAGCGCGACTTCTAGCCATAGCTCGGGGCATATAATATATTCCCCAAGCATGTAATATGCCCCGTGCGGGCTCCAAATAACACAAACTTTAGCACTTTTCAAATCATAGAAGCCCGATGTCTTAGTCTACGATTTCGTTTGAATCAAAAGTGGCCTGTAATCCGAGATTTAAGATAAGATAAGATAAGATCATCCTTTATTTGTCCCACAATGGGGAAATTGCAGTGTCACAACGCAAGTTTCAGAAACAGTTGGAAAAAAGAGCATGCATCAAAAATTAAGATAATAATAATAAGTATGTACAGCCTAA
This sequence comes from Paratrypauchen microcephalus, assembly GCA_036785185.1. Lineage (NCBI taxonomy): Eukaryota > Metazoa > Chordata > Actinopteri > Gobiiformes > Gobiidae > Paratrypauchen > Paratrypauchen microcephalus. Next base: position 2,422,009 of record JAVJIX010000149.1, read on the forward strand.
AAAACACAACACTGTAAGGTTAAAAGGCACAGGAACGCTGCACAATAAATAAATGTCTTTGGTTCTGAGCAGTGAACAAACAGCAGTTAAAGTGACTCCAGTTCAGTAATATATAATATCACTACAATAAAGTGACTCAGATGATTGTGTACAGTGCTGTGATGGACAGTGGTTGTTACACAAATAAGTAGCAGGTAAAGTGACTTTAAATAATATTGCACATGTAATTATTACTATGGAGATGAACATGACTAGCATTGATCATTGTACAGTCTGACAGCAGCAGGAAGGAAAGATCTGCGAAATCTCTCTTTAACACAGCAAGGGTGAATTTATCCATAGTTTACAGCTTTGTGTTTCATGTTTGGGTCCCGGGAGCTGAGAGCACAGTCCGCACATGCGCACTGGCCTCCTCATCTACTCGAAACTATGGCTAAATCTCGGATTACAGGCCACTTTTGACCACACGAAATCGTAGATTAAGACATCGGGCTTCTATGATTTGAAAAGTGCTAAAGTTTGTGTTATTTGGAGACCGCAAACATGTGCCCCGAGAACTCACATGATGGAGATCGCAAATCTAAAACATCTCTGGAAGTGCTCCATATGACACCAAAGTGCTATGGGTGAGTAAAACAACTTGTTTTATTACCGAAATAAGGCTCAGATTGTAAAAAACGTTACTTTTCCTTTAACAACCTCACAAAAACTTGTTTTTTGTTTTTTGATGACCAACATCTCATCTCAAATAGTCTTTAGTCTCCCTTTTAATTTGTTATTTATATAATGTATTTATTTATTTATTTATTTTAGTATTTTTTAATTAATTTTTATTTTTATGTGTTATTTATTTTGTATTTATTTTTATTTATTTATGTATTTATTTTAGTATTTATTTTAATTTTTATGTATTATTTATTTTGTATTTATTCATTTATTTTAGTATTTTTTAATTTATTTTTATTTTTATGTATTATTTATTTTGTATTTATTTATTTATTTTAGTATTTTTGTTATTTATTTTTATGTATTATTTATTTTGTATTTATTTATTTTAGATTTTTTTTTTTAATTTATTGTTATTTTTATGTATTATTTCTTTTGACAGACTGGTTAACTCAGTGTTCACTATAAAGGACACAACTGAATGGGCGGGTCTCAGGAGGATATAGGCTTTTATTCTAACAAATTACAGTATGAACGAATGTGTTATTAATTGCATTTTCGGCTGTTCATCATTGACAGAGGTGATCATAATTCTTTTCAATAATTTGCTTTTCAAAACGGCTAAAATTCATGTCGGCCAACACGTCCACACTTCTGACGTCACGTACGACGCCACGTTCTGATACGACGTCACACTCTGATACACTGATATGACGTTACATTTGATAGTCTATGATGTCACATTCTAATATCTGATATGACGTCACATTCTGACATTTACATTTTCCAATAAGACAAAGATGAGCGCTTTATTGAATAGCATCGTGTTGATATTTATTCTGTTTAGCAAACAGAAAGTAAAAAGTATCCAGTGTAATGTAAGACAGGAGCAGCCACAGACACAAAGTTTGTATTTTTATTTAGCCCGAAACTACTAATATTTTATTCCAATAATAGTTAGTAATAGCTATTTAGGCTTAAAGGTCCCATGGCATGAAATTTTCACTTTCTGAGGTTTTTGAACGTTAATGTGAGCTCCCCTACCCTGTTTAGGCCCCCCTCCATGGTTAAAAGTTGCAAAATGTCTAAACTGAGCATTTGCGATCCTTTTCTGCGTTACAAAAAATCGGAGCTCAAACGGGCGATTTTGAACAAGGCACCTTATTGACGTCAGATCGAAAAAAGAAATGCAAATGCAGTTCCACCCCCGTCTGTCTGTACTCAGCGTCTCTGTAAATCACGCCCAGAGAGTTTGGACTGCGAATGCGCTAGGCAATGCAAAATGCGTTTTTTTATTTGCCTGGAGGCACGTCCGAGTGTTTCTAGGCTCGGAAGTCCTTTATCTGAGCCTCTGGACCTTTGAACAGCAGTGGTTTAATTTTATTTTCTGTGGAAATGTGTTTATTTTTCAATGGAACGCTTCTAATCTCTTCTCCACGCAAAAACACGGAAATGGATCAGAGAGCGCACAGCTGAAAGCTGAGAGTTTGGCCACACCCCCACCCTCTACTATAGGCCATCTCTTTTCTCCTCATTTGCATTCAAGCAACAACGCCCATTATGACCTGTTCAGAGAGAGAAAAATTACTCTTTCTCATCTTATCTCTGTTTCTCATGCACTGAGTGCTGATTTTGAAGGATTCATTTACAGTATTAGGGAACCATTAAGGAGCCATATAAAAGCATCAAGAAGTACCATGTCATGGGATCTTTAAAAACACAATGGAGCACTTCCCTGTGGAACAGACAGGTGTGAATAAACACAACTCCAGGTCTGTTTGTGATGAAGAAGCAACATTAGATCATCAGAAAATAAGATCATAAGGGCCCTTTAAGAAGACTCCGTGTTCTTGGGGCGTTAAAGGGGTTTGATGTCATGCGTTCACTTCCTCTACGTTTTTTGCATCAGTTATTCGTCTTTAATTGGCGGTTTCCTGTAGTCACTGAGGCAGCTCCGCTCGCTCTAATCCGCTGCTGTGCCGCTCTCTCGGGCTGGAGGAGCTGAGCCTGCCGTGACCAGCTCCCACTCTCTCCCCGTTACACCCGAGACCTCACCGAGACAATAACCGCAGCATGTCCCCTCCGTGCCTCTCCGGACCCGGGCAGCGGCCGTGTGACTGACCGTGCGGCGCTGCGGGAGCACGACCAGCGGACAAAACCGGACATTCTATGAGATTCAGGTGAGAAGAGCGCGTAGCATCGAGCTAGCTCCGATGCGAACAGCTCCCGGGGCATTTCAGCTTAAAGGTGCGGGACGAACTGCCTCTTACTGGATTTTCTTTTTTAATGGCATGGAATACGATGTTCTGTTTTACTGTGCTGTGTTTCCAGTGACAAAATGCGAACAAACCGCGCGTAAAATGGCATTATTTTGAAGTAGTAGTGAATGGTGAGTAGATACTGTATGTCACTGTGAGCTGCACGAATAAGACCGACCGCGGCAAAACCAGGCACAAGTCGTCCCGGAGGCGTTTTGAGGTATTCACACATTTTGTACTTCTTCCAACGATGCCTTACACATGGAAATCTGAGAACACTTAAAGGTACACTGTGTAGGATGGTGGCGCATTGGTGGATGGTGGGTATTGCAATTCCGCTTCTAGCTACGGCAGACTTCGAGGGTCATACGCAACAGTAATGAGTAGCAGAATCTCCCAGGAACCAGTAGGTGGCGGTATGCGCAAGCAACGTGTTACCGAGAACCGTGTTCGAGAACAAAACTGCGCCTTGCTGAGCCTTGTAATGCTTGGTGCGTCTGTTAACAAAAACTACGAAGCGCTAGAAGTAACAAAAATGAGGCTCACACAAGGCTATAATAGCGAAAGTGTATATTGTAGCCGAAAAGTACTACAAGAAGTTTGTGATATGAAACTGGAGCCACAGACGTTTCGGACCTGACTGGAGCAACAGACGTTTAGGACCTGACTAGCTAGAGTAAGTGTGATCCGGCAACATGCTTGTCGTTGTCGTTATCCAAACGCATACTATCTCGTTCTGTGAAATCCACGGGCCAGTGCCGACAGCTATAAAGAAAACGGCGAACGCGGAGTCCAAAATACAGTATGTCCTTCTGCGGCTCTCGTAATTAAAATGGATGCTGCTACATGGGGAAGATCCTCCTTTTATGCGACTATATCTAAGTCCAACAGAATACTTTGATTTCATGATGGAAGTGAAAAGGCTTGGAAACACTATTTTTGAATGGGTATCTTCAATTAACGGGTAAAAATCGTACACAGTGTACCTTTAAAGAATTTGTGTCCATTTGAAAGTAGACCTAAAAACACAAACCTGGGGTTTTAACTTTGTTAAAATTGAAATGCTTTTATAACAAAAAGTATATAAAGTATAATCAATCAATAATTCAATAATACACAGGATAATATGTTAGGTCAAAGTCATAAAGGCAGAATAAGAAATACACATAATGAGTTACCTGACAATGGATGTTTTCTGTTCTGTTCCTCACCCTTATGGGGAAAAAAAGTTTTTTCATGTCCACAATACTGCCTTATGCAGTACAATGCAGTAAAAGTATTTTTGGTATAAGATGTAATATGATGCTAATGTTGACAGTTAAACAAGCCCCCTGCTTTCAGCTAAATATCTCCCTTTGATGCATAAATAATATGACCACATGAAAGCTGAATTAGTATTTAAACATGTCCTAAAATCTGTAGTGTCAAAGTTTAGAGGCACTTAACTCACCCCATAAGAAAGAGAAATGTGTTCCTGCAAACGTCATTGCCTCCAGTGAAATATGTAGTTCGGGGACACTTACTTTTTGTCGGGGGCTTTCTGCTGGATGTGGTCATCTCCGATGTAATTACTATACGCCTGTTTGCCTCGTTGTCCTTCGTTGTCCTTCGTTGTCCTTCGTTGTCCTTCGTTCTTATGTAGAATTTACAGTCAAAGTGACGTATTTTCTCCATTTCACTATCCTTATCCTCTTCACATGTTACTATAGATATAGCATCTGATATTTTACGATCCCACTGACAGGTCGGCGTCCGGTAAAACGGCCACGATTCTGCTCATCCGCAATACATTACATCTTTACATGCAGCTACGCGGCTTAAAGGTCCCATGACATGGTACTTCTTGATGCTTTTATATGGCTCCTTAATGGTTCCCTAATACTGTAAATTAATCCTTCTTCAAAATCAACACTCACTGCATGAGATATGACTCTGACAGTCTTCATGAGGCTAGATATGTGTCTAAAATGCTTTATTCTGAGTGTTGCTGCTTCAATGCAAATGAGAAGGACAGAGAGATTGGCTAAGGAGCGGGGGGGGGGCGGGTTTCCCCCGCTGGAAGCACAGCTCTGCACCGCTGTCTGCTCGCTTCCGTGTTTAACACAGGAAGACAGATGGGAGACTTTGCAATGAAAAAAAGCATATTTACACAGAAAATAAAATTAAACCACTGGTATTTCAGAGGTCCAGAGGGTCGGGTAAGGGACTTGCGAGCCTAGAAACACTCGGACGTGCCTCCAGGCAAATAAAAAAACGCATTTCGCATTGTAGCGCATTCACAGTCCAAACTCTATGGGCGGGATATACAGGGACGCTGAGCGGAGACAGAGGGAGGGGCTGGAGCTGCATTTGCCGATCTGACGTCAAAAAGGTGCTGTGTCCGAACTCGCCCGTTTCAACACTGGTTTTGTGTAACGCAGAAAAGGACCGCAAATGCTCAGTTTAGACATTTTGCAACTTTTAGCCATGGGGGGGGGGGGCTAAACAGGGTAGGGGAGCTCACATTAACGTTCAAAAACCTCAGAAAGTGAAAATTTCATGCCATGGGACCTTTAAGAATTCACAAGGTTTGCTTCTAGCTCACAGCTGATTGGCGGAAAAAGAAAACAAAGAGCACTAATCATCACGTGAATGGCCAGTAGCACCAGTATGGTAATTATGGTCATTTACACACGCCCCGATTCTTTCAGAAAAACTAGCCAATTTCAAAGACAAAATGTATGCTTTTAAAGCAACCAATGTTTAGCCTGGGAATTCCCAGGCCGCTTCCGTTCGTTTCGAACTGGAAGGCGGCCTGGAAACTCGTCCAAGCGAGAGTCCCAGATTTAGGGCCCCAATCAGAGAGCGGGGGAGGTGTGGCAAGACGGTGACGCGTACTACATGACAAACGGAAGCTTGTAGTTTGAACTGACAACTGACATGATTGGCTATGGACTTACGTATACGCTCAATGATAGACATTCATAACGCCCAATAAACGGCCGTTGGCAATCGCTAACCACACCTCCGCTACGGGATTTTTCGAAGCGAGTTTCCAGACCCATATCTCACTTGTGATTTGGTCAGGTGTTAACCAGACTAATGGAGTGGCTTCTTCATGATCTCAACCAGCACATTTTGCAAAAAAAACGAAAATTACAAATTTTGGAGAAAAAAAAATGCTTCTAATGCGATTTTCGCCTGTTCACTCTGTGGTGGGTTTTGCTGTGGTCGGTCACAAATGTCACAGAATGTGAATAGATTGGATTTTCTTTATATATAGTACAGTACATGGAATGAAGAATTTTCTCAAGAATTTTCTAAAATAGCCTCATCCAAAGAAACAAATTTCTAGAAATTAGGGTAAGGCGATATCTACTGTTGTGGTCCTTAACAATATTAAACTGCCCATTATACGTTATTTTCTGATTTGTGTTATAATGTAGTTTCCTCATCACAAACACACCCAGAGGTGTGTTTTGTTTCAGTCACACATGTTGAATGCTTAAATCCTGCACACAAATTTAGGCTGAGTTATTTTCTCAAACTGAAAGCACTCTGTTCCACCTTGTGATGTCATGTGGTAATACAAGAAGTGCTCCACTGTGTTTTTAAACTCCTACACCTTCTTGAGAATCATTTCAGTCCCACCATTCTCTACTAAACTAAAAGTAAAAGGAGCTGTTAACTTGAAAACTACCACTACATGACAACACAAGGTAGAACAGAGCGTTTTGCTCTTTGGAGATGTAGACAGACTCAAACGTTACTCAAACGTGTGAATGAAACAAAACCAAACTCCAGGTATCTTAACAGAATGTTGCCCTTACTGAAAAATGTAAAGGTGGGCAAGGTACATGTTACATTTTTTAGTAAGGGCAACATTCTGTTAAGATTTCAAGTTTAAGCTTCGTAGAGCACCTGTACTGATACCTTTGACTTCTTTGGACCTCTGCCTTCATCTGACAACTCCAGGTATGTTTCTGATGAGGAAACAACAGTTTCTGCGCACACTGGTGTATTAATGTATGTGCAAATGAGTGGTGTAAAGCTCTTCTATTTCCATTGTCACTCATGCGTGTGACCAGTGGACTTCTGCGTTGTGCTGTTTTGTGAAACTTGTGGTACGTTAAGGAGCCACGGGACACAGTGGGAACTTTTGGAGGCACTCTACCTTTAATCTGGTTCACAATAATAGAAAATAAGATCAACATGTGCCACTATCTGTCAGTTCAGCCACTGGGGAGAAGATAGTGGACAGAGTTAGCGTCTCCCCACACATCTTCACATGAATAAATTAAAACAACAGAGCAACATCAGAGCTCAATATGAACTTAAATCCAATTTAAATAAAGACAATAGCAGAAGGACACTTAAATCATGATGCCAAATCTTGACTACATTTTCTGATTAATATCTGAAAAAAAAACCTCAGATATCACCGGTAGCACTATTGAAACGAGTTTTGCCAATATTTTTTGATTTTGATACTTAAGAATGTTCAACACTGATTACGGTAGCCTACCACAGTGAAGATAAAAAACGCGACATAGGTGGATGGTGCTATTGCACTTAGCCAACTGTATAAATAAAACGCGGTCCCGGTTATTTTATTTTTTTTCTTTTCTCATGAAAACACACATTCCCGATCATGTACCATGACACTCTACACATCAAATGAAACCTTACAGTCTCCTCTTTTTGACTATACAATTCATTGCCCTGCAAAACAATCACTCTCCGAGCACATGGGCAGCCTTTTATACGAGAAAAGCACAGAAGGACGAGGTTAGCTACCTTAGAATGCTTTGCACAGGTCAAACTCTGTATTTCACCATAAACTTGCTCTCAATTTGTCCGTAAGAATCTAACAGCAAATAAAATGTTTTAAAACAATTTATTCCAAAACACGTGTTAGATCCATTACGACGTCTGATCCGGCAGCAAGCTTGTGTTGTTTACCTGTCCACGAGCCTTCGAAGGCGAAGCGGAGCCCAAATGTCCTTCTACGGCTCTCGTATTCAAAATGGCTGCCTCTGCATGGGGAAGATCCCCCTTTTATGTGACTATATCTAAGTCCAAAAAGAATACTTTGTAAGGTTTCATGATGGATGTAGATTGTCATGGAAAACAATGTATTTTTGAATGGGTATCTTCAATTTTAGTAATTAACGGCGTAAAAATCGCTTAGCGCCAGGTGTCCGCTTTAAGAATGCTGTCAACACTGCTTTACGGCGCGCCCTACCACAGTGAAGATAAAAAACGCGAAGTGCATGGTACCTACACCACCTATGCGCCACGAATCCTACACACTGTACCTTTAAAACTGATAAAACTCAAATGCATACTAAAACTTTTACACTACAAGCTTGGTCATATTCACTATCTGCATACTAACTATAACTGTTGAGGAAAGTAAAAATGTTGTTGTTAATGTGATATTTTGCATGGATGCCTTTTTTTTGGGTCATTTTTATGTAATAAGGTTACATTTGGGCTGTAGAATACTATCATCTGTGGCAAAGTATTATTGGTTTATTCTGCTATTAATTCATTAACTGCTCACGCCTTAATGATGCAGTATATTTGAAATAGGATTTACTGGCGTTATCTGTTTTTGCGTCAGACTTTCAGTCATTTATCTTAATATTTCAATATCTCAATATTGTAGCGAGCAGTGGTGGAATTTAACAAAATAAAAGTAGTAACGTACTGAAGTATACATTTTTAGACTTAAAAGTGGATACTTTTTACCTTTACTACATTTGAGAGCAGGTATCTGTACTTTCTACGCTATTTTTAACAGGATTGAAAAGTAAAAGGGTTTATTTTTAACATATTTGTAGTTTGAGCTAACAAAAATGTACAAATAAAAAACACTAGGAAAAAATAATCAATTCAATTGTTTCTGTTGAACAAAATTCAGCACAAATCTGTATCAAAATCAGTACATTTGAAGCTTTATTAAACCTCAAGATTTGTGCAAAATGCTTAGTATAGTATTTTTTGTTTTTACTCTTAAAGTGCATTTTTAAACAGGTACTTAAATACATTTACTTTTTTCAATGTGATCCTTTTACCTTTTTAAAAATATTTTTTGTTCTGATGTCTGTACTTTTACGCAAATAACAAAACTGAGGACTTCTTCCACTGCTGGTAGTAATGAAGTAATAGTGCCAGGCCTAACCTTACCAAAATGCATAAGTACATATAGCTGAGGCAGGTTGTGTTGAGCCCGTGCAGGTTAGTTACCCCCAGTGGAAACATGTGGAGCCGTGTGGTCGGCTTCAAAGACTGCTGTGCACAATGGTGAGTTATTTCTGGAGGAACCAAGCCGAGAACACTCTGTCTCTCTCAGGTCTAAGCACGGCTCCTCTGACCCACTTACACTCTCTAATGGGGCGGTATATGAACACAGGCTGCAGTATGGTGGATGTAAAGTCCATGCTAAAGTCAACATTCAAGGGCCTTGTGTATTCATGGCAGGAGAGAAGTGAGCTGCTAGTGAGTGAGTGGTTTAATGGATGCTTTAATAGGAAATATTACACCAAAAACACTAAATGATCAACTGTATGCTGGTGTTAGTTCAGTGTTTGTTATTACTAAAGGATCAGACAGATCAGTGCCTCCAGTTAGCATCACATCCCAGGACATGCCGATGACATCAGCTGCAAAGTATGAATTAGTGCTAAGATTCCAGTGACTGATGTTTCATACAACTAGCAAAAAACTTGACATTTCTAAGCACCTGCCCAGGTTTTCTCTAACTTACTTACTTTACTCCCTAGATAATACTCCCTACAACTGTATATATCTGGGATTGGACATCGTATTTGATATTGTATTTTATTACTTTTATATTTTATTCTGATTTGTACATATACATTTATTATCATTTTTTAGAATTATGTCTCATTTGACACTGGTCTGTTGCTCTTTGGTTGTTATTCCATCTATTTTTTTGTGACCCCTGTTAATCATTATATTTGATGTGTGAGCTACTGTACCCAAAACAGTTTCTCTTGTGGATCAATAATGTTTGTCTAAGTCTAAGTCTAGCTTTGCACAGCAAGATGGATACTCGTGATATTTGTGAGTTCACAAACTCAAACTGAGAATTCACTTTGGCTAGTGTGGTGCTTGTGCTGACAGGTGGTGGGTGACCAAACCTCGCAGCATTGAGGTTTGTGTGGATGCTTCAAATTATGCTCCCAAACAACCAAAACAAACACGGTGATGACAGCAGACATACATCAGCCTATTTTAGCATCAACACAGACTATTTACAGACCCTTCAGGAATTCGCGATGTTGCGATTTGCAACTTCAACGCAACTTCAGCCAATCCCCGTGTATTCAGGGCGGTGTTGCAATTTTGACCAATCACCGCAACTTTTCCGCAATTTTTACTAATTTTGACCAATCATCGGCGACGTATTGAACGCCGACCAATTTCCTTCTGCTTTACTTCCGTGTGACAAAACGAAACTGCGGTCGTGTTCCCAGTTCCCAGAGCGTACAGCTCGGAGCGCGGTCCGAAGGGGGCTCAGACTGCAGTCAAGGTGGTGCACACTTGCTCAGCCCTGACTGCAGTCCGCGGACCGCTTAACGACTGCGGTCTTCAGACCGCGTGTTGACTGCACATGGGACAAAAAAGAAGTGGGACAGCAGTCGTCGCTCCGGTGTACTGTCGAAATGTGTGACGCACATGCCCTTCGGGCCACGCTCCGAGCCGCGCGCTCTGGGAATTGGGACACGGCTTCTAATGGCAAAGAAACATGTCTGCGGCGCCATTTGCCCACAAAAATAACAGCAAAAGACCGCGCGAAACAGTTCCCCTCCTAGTAGTAATTTATTTTAGATGTAAGGTTGTTTTAGGACCATATCTGTGATCTCTGTGTCTTTGTATTATTCTTTGTCAGTAATAACTCAGTATTCAAAATATTACTCAATTTTAATTACAAAAAGGGAAAATCACAACTATTTATCGCAACTTTCACTTCCTCCCGCAACAAAATCGCAACAAAAACCTTAAAAGCACCGCAACTTTCATCGCAACTTTTTGGAAAAGCTCACGCAAATTCAGGCATTTTAGCCCGCAACAATCACAACAGTCCTGGGGGGGTCTGTATTTAGTTTGTGAAAAATGTGCAGAAGGTAAGAGCCGTGTGCGATTGTGGACATGGCTGTGCTTTTCGGCTTGTTCTACTCTGTGACGCTTCGACCAGTCACATTCAGATAGTCGTCATGATGCTTTGCTGATTGCTTTCAGCGAGTTCCAGAGTGACGCACATTAAGCTGATGTGAGCCAGGTTATTTTTCTCATGCTAATGTATAGAAGCCATTTTGTGGCAGTGACTGTGGTCGAGGAGCTGGGGTAATGTTGTTTTGTTTACCACATAGCTTGACGTTAGCTGTCTATGAGCTGTGTGCTTTTCTGTATTAGTCACTGTGTTAAATAACTCATCCTCTCAGGTGACGACACACAACAGTTGCTTAGAGGTGCTGGTGATTGTGTGCTATTATTAGTGAGCATAGAGCTGAATATGTAGCCTTCACATTCTAGAATTCACAGTTTTTGAAAGAATTCCCCAAACTTATGATGTTGAACCTTATTGTTTATTTGGGATCGACTCCACAAACTTGCCATATCAATTTTATGGCTTAAAGCCTTTTCAACTGACAACAATCACGTCTTTTGGGTTAAATAATGGCACCGCGTTCTGAAGTTATTTATCCTATAACAAAGACGTTGAGACGTTTGTGTCAGATTTTGTTTCATGTGAAAAGACCCACTTATTACAGAGATACTATGAGCTATGAAAAAACAGCTCATTCCAAGATGTCATTTCTAATAGAGCTTCAGACAGAGCAGTGCCTACAGTTGGCTTCGCCCACAGGAAATGTTGATGGCATCAGCTGCAAAGTGTCATTTGTCAGTATGTAGTGGATTAAACAGGATATGCTCAGAGGTGGTAGATTTGCCTTTCGCACAGTGACTCAGTGTGAAGTGCAGCCTCCACAACAACAACCTGACTAACTGCTCTAATGAGATTTATCCTGATTGGATTGGACGAGGAGGAAGAGGAGCAGGAAGAGGAGGTCTTATGATACTACATAATTCCTGCCACTGTGAGCACAAACTTTACTTGAACTTGTGGTGGATACCAATGTTATACTAGTGTTTATCACACACAAAATACAGTGGTACCTCACCTTATGAATGACCCAACAAACGAAAATTTCAAGTTACGAAACGCCTTCACGTTAAATTTTGTTCTCTAGATACGAAAGAAAATTCAAGTTACGAAACGCGAAATCTCAAAAATTCAAATAATGCGCGCTCAGCCACACACATTATACGCTTTTCTCAGAATGGATTTAAACTTTTCTCACATTTGTCTCTCGTTTAAACACTCAAACTTTCATAGATTTTCATCAAAATTATTAATAGTGAAGTGTGGGGGGAAGGGGGAGGGGGGAGAAAACTGCGCGTGGACACACGTGTGATAGCGCAGCATGACCCGGCGCGGGGCTGCCAGCAGGTCTAGACCTGGACTAAACCAGGACTGGACCAGGACTAAACCAGGACTAAACCAGGACTAGACCAGGTGGATTAAAGCGCCGCGCGCGGGTCTATTTCCTGGTTTCGTTTCAAGTCACGGCTGAGGCGAGCAGCGAGGGGGACCGCACGCAGTCTGAGCGCATGAATGAACCCATGCAAGAGCCGCGGTGGTCTAGACCAGGTCTAGAGGAGGTCTAGAGGAGGTCTAGAGGAGGCACGGTTTGAGCACGGGTCTCGTTCATGTGCTCAGACTGTGTGCGGTCCCCCTCGCTGCTCGCCTCAGCCGTGACTTGAAACGAAACCAGGAAATAGACCCGCACGCGGCGCTTTAATCCACCTGGTCTAGTCCTGGTTTAGTCCAGGTTTAGTCCAGGTTTAGACCTTGGTCTAGACCTGGTATAGTCCACGTTTAGTCCTGGGTCTACAGTCTCTACGCAGAACACAATGTTACACTATAAAAAAGTTACACTATAAAAAAAAACTTGGATCAGGGCCTTGGAACGAATCAGGCTTTTTCCATTGAAATAGCTACTCAACTTTCGAAAAATTTACGTTACAAAACCACTTCTGGAACGAATTAATTTCGTAAGGTGAGGTACCACTGTGCTAGTGTTTATCACACACAAAATATATTTAATTGTGAAAGGAAAACACAGAAGTGGATAACTGTTGAGCAGATGTTGTGCTATGAATTCTGCTCACTTGATTATTACATAAGAATCTTTTTAATCTATTTTCTTGAACTTCTACAAACTAACTTAAAAAGTGCACTGCGTAACTTTTCTGCCATTGTTATTGCTGTTTCCTAGAATGTTCACAGCATGGTATTATCCATTTAGAATGAAATGAAGCAGAAAATGCACACCTTGTAGAGGAGCAAATGCAAGGAATCGTGAAAAAAATGTTTTTTTTTTCACTTTTTTATCTATTTAAAATGAAGCACTGTGGGTGGTTCTATTTCTACCTTGAAATACATGTGTTCTGATTGTGAGCGGGGTCGTCTCTCCACAGACCGGACCTGTAACTTGACCTGGTTGTGTCACCCACTTGTCGTCATGGCAACAGACACGCAAGTGATGTTTCCTCTGCCTGAGGAAACATCACTTGCATCACTTTTACATTAGAAATACAGGTAGACATACAGGGTGTATTGTACTACAATTTCAAACTTGATTTTGACTCTAAAAATAGACTCAATACAAATTTTGACAACCAAATGATAATTAAAGCTTTAGACATTATTGTAATTTTCAATACCATTTTCCTTATGTTACCACATGGTCTCATACTAGCTCTGACAGAACTATTTCAGAAAGGTCCTATTGTATCCTGTTTGTGATTGGAAAAAAAACAGTGTTGATTCTTGCTGAAATTAGTATCTAATTTTGATTTTCAAGATTCAAGATTCAGGATTGTTTATTTGTCATATGCAGGATCAACACAAGGTCAACAATGCAATGAAATGTTTAGGATCAGAAGAACCATTGACTCGCTAAGATAGTCATTAAGTACTAATAGCATGCAATAATAGAACATGTTTTTTTAAAAAAAAGTTATTTTTATTATCAATTAGCATCTGATTTCTATCCTACATAGGTAGTATTTTGTTTTATAATGCCTACTTGAGCTTATGGTGAAGCTTTTAACATTCAGCAGGTTTCAATTCTTTATGCAACTGAAACCAAGAAGTGCTCCCAGTGTGTTTCTCTGGAAAATCTGTGTTTCAATAACTGTACATTTGCTGTGAATTCAGACGTGCGACTCTACCTTCAATCCAGCTATAGTTACTGTTAAGGATGGGCATTCGGTGAAGTTTTCTTCATTGATCGTTAACTAATTAATTAATCGTTAACATATTTTGTATTAAAAAGACAACAACCATTCACTCATGTGTGTCCGCTTTTACTATGTCTAACGAGGCTGTGGGAACAGGCGCTTCTCCACGGGAAAGTAAATCTGCAAATCAACATGCGTAGAGGTGGATTAAAGCGAGGCGACACGCATCCTGCAGCCTCTGCTAGCGCACTCGGTGTTAGCCGCTTTGGGATCCGAGCTAACCGCTGCTAGCCCGCTGTCTCTGTCCTACCTCCTCCACACAACCCAGCCGTATCTGCAGCAATATTTTATTAAGTCGTGAAAACCTTTGCCCTCCACGGCACTGATGGGGAGCATGACTGTTTTGATCATCTTCGCTATCAGTTCGGTGACCTTCTCTGCTCGTTGAGCACTGCAGCTCCTCCTGGTCCGTGCTAGCGCAGAGTCCAGGCTAGCCTGTGATCGAGATGATGATCCGCCGCCACCTTCTTTTACCAGACTTGGATGCGCGGTGTTCAAATGATAAATCATTTGTGTTGTCGATGAGGTATATTTGTATGCTTATATTTGTATGAGACAAATTTCTCCCAAGGGAGACAATAAAGGCTAATCTTAATCTTAATCTTAATCTTATGCTGCATTGCAGTGCTTGCAGTGCGCTTGGTCATTTTCTAAATGAAAGTGGTCCCACACAACACTTCGCTGCGACCTCTTCATGTTTTGGCCATTGACCTACGGAAGCTCGCATATATCAACTGAGGCGATTGTTTTTTGTTTGTTTTTTTAATCGGTTTGTCGACGAAAATGAACTTGCTCGGTGAAATTCTTAATGATCAATTATCAGTTAATCGATTAATTATGCCCATCCCTAGTTACTGTATCCTGTAGTAATCTGGTGTTCGTGCAATATGTCACTTTTTGCTGGGGTCCATCACGTGCTTGTTTCACGTTGCTCTGCCTGGAATGTTCCAAAGTATGACATTAAACAGGTCAGGTCTAGCCTACATTTTTTTCAATTACAGGTTTTATAGCTCAAGAAAACAGGCATTCTGACTGTGAGCAGGCTGCCCCCCCATAGACCTGTAACTTGGTCTTGTTTGGTCCCCATGAAGATCGAAAGGTTTAAAGCCAGACCGTGAAATATTCCAGACAAAGCAATAACTTTTCCATGAAGATAAGCAGGTGACAGACGTTCCACCAGAAAAGTTACACAATGCACTCTTAGCCGGATCCAGATTTCATTTTTTAAAAGAATCAAATTAGTTTTTTTCAATTTTTTATTGCATTTTTACACTGATTAATGCTGAACCAACACAAGAATCAGCACAGGAGTGGAGTAGGCATCACCAGTGAGAGCTTTGTGCCAAATAAACCTATAATAAGTTTGTTTTTTAATTAATATTACTGTGGTGCAATGTTTTAAAAAGAAGTAGTGACTATTGATCTCACACAGGAGAAGGGTAAACACACTCACTTTGAACCATTTTAAACACATCTGAGCCTTGGCTGTTTCTGTCTGTGATTAGTTTCTAGATAAAATAAGTTCTCAAACTGGCTTCTGTCATATTACGGCTCTTTTACATGAACAGATCCAAAAGATTCAGATCCCACAAAGAATCAGAAAGTCCCTAGTATCCATGTTTCAGCAGTGGAGCTTTTATCAGCCCACTCATGATCATTTGGTTGTCTCACTTCCAGGACCAAATCTGCCCACAGAATCTAAAAAAAACCCCCCAAAAAACCCCCACCAAAACCAGTGACACAGGCCCGCCCCCCTCCTCTTCCCAGAGCTCTGATGGCTTTCGATATGAGTATTTGTCACTGAAATAAAAATGATTATTTAAGGATACAGTGACACCAACCCTTCACTGGTATTGGTTAATATCGGGTATCAATATTGGTATCAGAAGTGAAAGAGCTGTTTTTTTTTGTTCATTTCATTTGTAAAGTATAAAAATACATCAACAGTGTGATAACAATACAAAAAATTGAATGAAAGGCAGCAGGAAGAAGAGTAATCTTCTGTTATCTGCCCCTCTTCCCTTTTCCAGGCATTAACACCGATAGTGACTATAAAACATTTCATCAATACATTCCAGATCAATCACAATTATTAATCAATTGTAAACAGAAAGCTTCATTTTTATGCGCAACAACTTAGTTTTCTTTTTCATACATACACATTACACTGGATTTTATCTATGCTTTAAATGCCATTATTGTACTTGATTCTTAGATTTCTATGTCAAGACTTTTCCATAAATTAACTCCTTTCACAGTGGCACTTCACTCCATAATCTTGGTTCTGAATCTAGGTTTTTCAAACATGTAGGTTCCTTTTAGATTGTAGTTCTTGTTCTCATGTCAAACAGTCTTTGTCTTTATATATTTACAGGTAATACATTGCACTTTGCTTTATACATGACTTTTTAAATTCAACAATATCACCCATTTTCAACACTTTAAGTTTAAAGAAGAATTAACGTTTTTTTTTAACAATCTGAGCCTTATTTCGGTAATAAAACAAGTTGTTTTACTCACCCATAGCACTTTGGTGTCATATGGAGCACTTCCAGAGATGTTTTAGATTAGCGATAGCCGTAGCGCGAGTTCTCGGGGTACATAATATATGCCCCGTGCGGTCTCCAAATAACACAAATTTGAGCACTTTTCAAATCATAGAAGCTCAATGTCTTAGTCTACGCTTTCGTTTGAGTCAAAAGTGGCCTGTAATCCGAGATTTATCCATAATTTACAGCTTTGCGTTTCATGTTTGGGTCCCGGGAGCTGAGAGTGAAATAAACTGTGACTCCGCACATGCGCACTGGCCTCCTCATCTCCTCGAAACTATGGATAAATCTCGGATTAGAGGCCACTTTTGACTCAAACTAAGACATCGAGCTTCTATGATTTGAAAAGTGCTAAAGTTTGTGTTATTTGAAGACCGCTCAGGGCATATATTACATGCTCGGGGCATATATTATATACCCCGAGAACTCACGCTACGGCTATCGCAAACCTAAAACATCTCTGGAAGTGCTCCATATGACACCAAAGTGCTATGGGTGAGTAAAATAACTTGTTTTATTACCGAAATAAGGCTCAGATTGTAAAAAACTTTAATTCTCCTTTAACAAATAATTGGTTGGTGCATCCATACTATTAGGGAACAAAATCTGTAATGAACTTACTTTACATGGGTAATGGCTCTGAGTCAATGTGAAGACAGTATTTCTGAATCGTTGCAGTTTTTTTTAAGATGCTATGGGATCGTTTTAGATCTTGCAACACTGATATCACCATATGGCTTCAAATGCAACTTAATAACCAATATCCATCTGAGGCCAGTACTAGCACTTTTTTTTTTTGCTTTAAAGGTCCCATGGCATGAAATTTTCACTTTCTGAGGTTTTTGAACGTTAATGTGAGCTCCCCTACCCTATTTAGGCCCCCCCCATGGTTAAAAGTTGCGAAATGTCTAAACTGAGCATTTGCGATCCTTTTCTGCGTTAGAAAAAATCAGAGCTCAAACGGGCGATTTTGAACAAGGCACCTTATTGACGTCAGATCGAAAAAAGAAATGCAAATGCAGTTCCACCCCCGTCTGTCTGAACTCAGCGTCTCTGTAAATCACGCCCAGAGAGTTTGGACTGCGAATGCGCTAGGCAATGCGAAATGCGTTTTTTTATTTGCCTGGAGGCACGTCCGAGTGTTTCTAGGCTCGGAAGTCCTTTATCTGAGCCTCTGGACCTTTGAACAGCAGTGGTTTAATTTTATTTTCTGTGGAAATGTGTTTATTTTTCATTGGAACGCTTCACATCTCTCCCCCCGTGCAAAAACACGGAAATGGATCAGAGGGCACAGCTGAGGGCAGAGAGCGGAGCGTTTGGCCACGCCCCCACCCTCTACTATAGGCCATCTCTTTTCTCCTCATTTGCATTCAAGCAACAACGCCCATTATAGTGTTCAGAGTGAGAAAAATTACTCTTTCTCATCTTATCTCTGTTTCTCATGCACTGAGTATTGATTTTGAAGAAGGATTCATTTACAGTATTAGGGAACCATTAAGGAGCCATATAAAAGCATCAAGAAGTACCATGTCATGGGACCTTTAATCAAATTAGGTAATATTTGGAAGCTATATCAGCAATAAACACTGTCAATTGTAAATCCAGCCCTTATATTTAACTAACACAGAATGAGGGAACTTTGATTACCGGAATAAACCAAACAGATAAAGGAATCAAACTTTATTGGTCTCAGTGAGGAGTTTATGTCCTCTCTCCTTGCTGTGTCTCCTCTGTGGAGACACAGCAAGTGGAGACTTCCTCATCCATTTCCTACAGAATCGAGGAGAGGAATCAAGGCGAAAGAAGCGAGGAAAGAGAAATGAGACTTGGAGTCATTTTCGCTTTAAACCAACTGGATTTCAGCATTGAGACTCATTCTGCTTTCCGACTGGATAATCAGAAAGTTGTTATGGACAGAATCTTACAGCTAATCATAAGGAGGGTTAGAATAGAGCCCAGGAGAGATCCCTAAATTGCTCAAACATCTATGGATGACATCTAAAACCTCCTCAGGCATGTTTTTGATAAGGGAACAATGCTATAACGTCATAGAAAGCTCCAAAAGGATTACATTTGAAGATCAGAATTGCAATAAAAGGTATATTTTGATTTAATATCCATCTCGTATTTTGTATATAGAAGTGGACGAAGGGAGTGTGATGTCACCCATAGCGTTCGGCTCCAGTCAGATGAAGCTCACCGACTATACCTACCGCAGTTATAGGGGGAAATTTTGTTTCATATTAGGAGTAAGACAAAACAGTGAAATAAAAACACCAGGATCATGTAGAGCGGGTTAATACAAACATTTTAAGACCAAAATGATGAGAGAGCTGCAACAAATTTTCAACAGTCTGTGGTGGGGACAGTTAGGACATGTTTAGGTAATCAAAATCTTACATACAGTTCCTTTAATTCTGTGTGTCTACGCCTCCCCATCACTTCACTTCCCTCCCATTATGTGCTGTTTCACAAAGCTGCCATTGAATTCAGTCTATGACGTTGACTTCCTGGTTGGATCAGAGTCGGAGATTATAGCTCCTCTGTGCTCTCGTCTGTGACCTGCATGCTACTTATACCTCTGTAACCTCTAGTGCACAATAGACTTAGACTAGGGATGTCAACAATTAATCGACTTACAATTAATTGTCAATCAAGACCGAACAAAATGCATTAATTGTAACTAATCGCTAGAGGGCGCTACTCTGGAATGTGAACACGAGATGCGAACCCACTCGCGAGAAAGACCATAGCGTTACATCATGTAACCCTTTCCTCTCTGGATGTTGCCATACAACTCACAGTAGAGCTGGACCTAGAACCATATATTTTTGAAATTATAAAAGCATGTAACTTACATGCTTTTATAATTTCTTGATTGTTCTGGTTTGAGGCCCTGTAATGTTTTATGCTGTGTCCAGGGGCCCTGTGAAATTTATATTTTGTACTGTAACTCTTCACAGATTAAGGGAGAGAAATATTGTTGATGCCTTAATTCAAAATAAATGTTGAGAATGTCCTAAAAATAGCCTGGATTCACTGGTTTCATCATAATATGTAGACTAAATAACATTCTGTTGTTTAATTTCTTCTGTTCCTTTTAATTTCAAGATTTCCATGCTGCAAGTGCAACAACTGAGCCAGTCCTCAATTTATTTTCAATAAAGAATGTATTTTGTTATTCAGCATCAATACATTTTCAATAATTAATTGAGGAATATACAATATAATAATACTATGATATATTTTTGACTCAGTGTTATGTTACTATAGCTTATATTCTTAAAGACCCTATTGAAACACTAAAATTCAGGTGAAAAACGTCGCTTATCAGTTAATCGTAAGTCGATCGATAAGGTCAATCAACTATAGATAAATGAATTAATAGATAATTTGCGTCCCTAACTTAGACAAACTTTATTTTTCCACAAGGGAAATGATTTGGATACAGTAGCTCATTCATCACAGTATATAAAAGAGAGTAAAAAAATAGATGGTATAGCAAAAAATATAGCAATAACCACCATAAACCACCATAAACTTAACCCCCGGCCAATTTAAGGTGGAAATGTCTCCTCTTTATCAGAGGCGGCCACAACTAGAGGAAGAGGACACAGCTCGGACCAGAAAGTGCATGCTGTTTTGTTCAGGTCAGCGGACCATGAACAGCTTCTGGCCAATTAGAGATAATAATGTGGAAAGTGCCGACAGGAGCGCATTTCCATCTGCACCTGTAATTATGGCAGGGCAGGTGGGAGTGGCGGCCATGTTCCCAGAGGAGAGAGGTGAGAGTTTGGGATTACCCAGAGCAGGATAATACACAGCTCTACAATATGGCTCACAACAATGTTAGTATTCTTAGAAGGGCTGCAACAATAAGATTTTTGTATTGCAAGAATGATAGTGTTCTGATATTTAAATGGACTTTTTGCCATAATAAGTTCAGTTCAATAAAAAAGAAAATGTGCACATGTCAAACCCATGGTTGATGTGGACTGAATTTGAAACATCATGAAAAAATATTCCTTTTTTCTTAAAAGAAAATGGAAAAACAAGTAAAAACAGTAAATGTATGTCAAATGGAGAACTTTGTGCTGCTGTGCTATATTTATTTTTTGTGATATTGATAATAGTATCAGCCAATAGTGCGATATAGGTATTTTGGTAATATATTATGCAGCTCTAAGTATGGGCTTAAAGGGATATGCCACCCCCAGGTCAAACTTGGGCATCTCCCCACAGTCCAGAGACTAAAATAAGTGGTGGGAAGTGTTTTTCTGGTGACCCAGCCATTGTCCAGGTCTGTCAGCACTGACCGCCGCGGTATCTGCAGCTACTCCGCGTTAGACTGGAGTCTAACGTCGCCAGAGAAAGATTTCGGCCAAAAGGAATTAATTTACTCGATGCTTTTCCCAATTACTTTCTACAATGTTCTATGAATGAACTGACATGAGAATAATGGTTACAGAACTACTACTAGGAGCATAGACTGTATAAAGAAGTGAACTAAGGGAGTGTGGCGTGACGTCACCCATAGCGTTTCGGCTCCAGTCAAATGGGATATGACTATATATTAGGGATATGACTTTATTTACGGACAAAATAGTGACATAAAAACCCAGGGATCATGTAGAGCGGGTTAATATGAATATTTTAAGACCAAATTAGGAGCAGCAGCAGTTACAGAGAGAGGGGGGACAATTTTTCAATGTAATCCAGAGTTGACAGAGCCGGAAGCAGCTCCATGCTTACTTCCTATTCATAACGAGGCAGCTAGCAGGTTAGCTGTGTCCATTTATACAGTCTATGACTTCGAGCTAATGCTAATTTTACCAACATATAATATAATCTACATATAAAACAATCAGTTAATGCCACTTTAAATTTGAATCGGCTGTTTATTTTATACTTTTTATACTACTTTTAACAAACATTAGCATTAGCTTTGAGCTAACCATATTAGCTGCTATGCACAGAGCCTATTGTGTTATTGCTACAACAGCAGAGAACTGTCATTGTACTTTGTGTTTATATCCCTCCATCGGTGGATGGAGTGGCAGCATGCGAGCAGCTCCATACCGTAGTGACGAGAATGCAGACGGACCACCCACGTGCTCTTGTTCTCATCACGGGGGACTTTAATCACACTTCCCTATCTACTACTCTTCCTACATTCACGCAATACGTCACCCACGAGAGACAATAACACTCTGGACCTTTTTTACGCAAATGTCAAAGATGCTTACACCTCCGCCCCCCCCTCCCCCCACTCGGACGCTCAGATCACTGTCTGGTTTACCTGCTCCCAGAATACACACCCAGGGTGTGAAGAGGACCTGTGTCCTGTGTAGAAGTGGTCTGTGAAGCTTTGGAGAGAGCTGTGAGAGTCTGAGGGACTGTTTCCAAAACACTGATTGGGACATGTTCACCGGCTCCTATGGAGACGACATCAACGGCCTGACCCATTGCATCACGGACTACATCAACTTCTGCATGGAGAACACTGTACGAACCAGGAGAGTACGGTGTTTCTCCAACAACCACCCCTGAGTCACCCCTGAGCTTAAAGCCCTCCTGAACCAGAAGAAAAGGGCTTTCAACTCAGGGGATAGAGAGGAGCAAAAGAGGGACCAGTGGGAGCTCCAGTAGAGGATCCGACGGGCCAAAAAGGACTACGGGAGGAAGATGGAGGAGCAGCTGGCCCAGAACAGGGCGTGTGGAGAGGACTGACAAACATGTCTGGATTTGGACAGAGTGGCAGAGGGACGGCTGACGGTGATCAGCGCTGGGCGGACGAATTGAACTGTATTTTAACAGGTTTGACTCGCCCCCCCACCCCCTCTGCCACTCTGCCGACTCCCCTCTCCCCCTTTTTACACCTCCCCGGGCCAGTAGCCACATCCCCCTCCCCCTTCACACGGACCCAACCCAGCCTCCACCTCCTGAGGAGACTGAGGTCCTTTGGAGTGTGCAGGCCTCTGCTCAAGACTTTTTATGACTCTGTGGTGGCCTCTGCTCTCCTCTATGCTGTCGTCTGCTGGGCCCCGAGCAGCACAGAACGGGACAGAAAAAGACTTAACAAGCTGGTCAGGAGGGCCAGCTCTGTCCTGGGCTGTCCTCTGGACTCTGTAGAGGAGGTGGCTGAGAGGAGGGTGCTGGCCAAATTCATGTCCATCATGGACGACACCTCTCACCCTCTGCACCGGACTATTGAGGAGCTGAGCAGCTCCTTCAGCAGCCGACTGAGGCACCCCTAGTGCAAGAAGGAGCGCTACCACAGATCCTTCATCCTCACCGCCATCAGACTGTACAACTCCACTGTATAGTCCAAACATGCAATATTGTTTTTCAATACTCTCCTAGTTACTGTTTCTTATTATTATTACTTGTATAACTCCACTGTATGGTCCTATCGTGCAATATCGTTTTTCCAACATGCAATATCGTTTTTTCAATACTCTCCTTGTCACTATTTTATTATTACTGATTCTATTATTACTTATTTTATTATTATTATTATTACTTATCTTTATGCCATTCTTGCCTGCATGCACTTTTTGAACACTTCTTGTTCAAACTGTCCCTACCTGGAGCTACTGTGACAAGTAAATTTCCCCTGCGTGAGATCAATAAAGTCTTATCTGATCTTATCTGCCATGCCAAATCATTCATATCAGGAACTGGAAACCCATAAATAAAGAATCACTTATTATAATAGAAAGCTTTGACTTGTGTAACTAATTGAGATTTTTTTTTCAACTTTTTCATCCCGTCAACTTATACAATATAATATAATTTTTACTCTATCCTTGTGACATATTGCACACAACGATTAGTTAGGTTGTTCTATAAAATACACAGGCAGTGTTTAAGTATTACCAGTGCCTGTGTGGTGGACGGTTACCTTAAAAACACTGTATAAACCTCTTCCTAAAGCTTACGCTGCAGCTGTGCCCCCCTCGTCCTGCTTCGTGACTTTGTTGTCGCACGTGTGTTTTTGGCTCCAGTGCTCAAGTCTGCTGGGTACAATAGGTCGTCCATCTGCCGCCCTTGTGGAGGAGGAGAGGCTCTGCAGTGCTCGTGGGCGCCTTTCCCTTTGGCACACCTGCACACACACACACACACACACGCACACACACACAAACACACACGCACACACACACACACAAACACATGCACACACACACAAACACATGCACACACAGACACACACAGAGTTGCTGAGTTGGCACTTCAACACCGGGCGGCTTGCAGATCTCGGCGGTTGCATCAGCGCAGTGTTGACTGAGCGCACAGAGTCAACTTGTTTAGGCCATTAGGTGTTTGAAAGGAGCCTTCTTTTAAGCCAACCTGAGCGTTATGTAAACCTGTCTTAATCATGCGGGTACATAAACGTCCAGCCAGAAATACAAAATAGTCATTCAGCTTGTTAGCGTGCTATGTAGGCTTCAAGGATAAGGGCTTGCAGAGGCGGACTTACCATTAGGCAAACATAGGCATTCGCCTAGGGGCCCCACCAAACCTGCCCCTTGAGAGGGGCCCCAACTGTCACCCCTGACACGGTTCATGCACACAAAAAATTGAAATCAAGTTTGTACACAAAGTAATTTAAAGTGCTTTACAGAATAAGAAATGCATACAAATCACAATACAAACAAATCAAAACATAAAAGATCATCATAAAATTAAAAATGAGAGAGAAAAGAAGAATGTGGAATGATAACCAGTCAGACACTGCTAAACAGAACTATTTTGAACCTGGATTTAAACAGCGTCAAAGCAGAGGCCTATGTCACATGTTCAGGAAGACTGTTCCAGGTTTTAGCTGCAGAAAACTGAAATGCTGATCCCCGTGTTTAGTCCTGACTCTGGGCACCAGCAGGAGGCCGGTCCCTGAGGTCCTCAGAGTGCAGATGGTTCATGTCACAGATGT
Organism: Paratrypauchen microcephalus; assembly: GCA_036785185.1. Taxonomy (NCBI): domain Eukaryota; kingdom Metazoa; phylum Chordata; class Actinopteri; order Gobiiformes; family Gobiidae; genus Paratrypauchen; species Paratrypauchen microcephalus. The sequence continues at coordinate 2,446,794 of JAVJIX010000149.1, forward strand.
GCTTTGGTGCAAGGCCATGGAGAGACTAGTGTGTCAGAAAAAAAGTTGGCGTTCAGGAGACCTCTGGATGTTTACCTCTCACGTCACAAAACTGGGAAATTTAAAGTGTTGTGTTTTTATGCAGCTTAGAAGAAGTGGAGTTACTAAACAGGAAAGCGTGAATGAAGGGAACAATTTTATCGAGTAAATTGTAGTATCCCATTCCAGCCCAGTTACAGCCTAGTTTCTGTCTAACCATGCATCCATTGTAGGGAGTATTATACCTCTAATGACAGACACCGTACTGCTGCCTACCTGAGCTCTGTTTGTGTGTTCAGGGCGAGGAGCATGAGCGAGCAGGAGCACAGCACTGAAGACTCAGGCCTGGTCTCCACTCAGGACCTGCAAGAGACCCCCAAAGAGGAGGAGCCCCACCAAGGACACTTCAGGCAAGACACCCACATGCACACACAACCCTGCACACACACACCTGCACACACCCCTACACACACACACACACCTACACACAGCCCTGCACACACACACACCTACACAGCCCTGCACACACACACCTGCACACACCTGCACACACCGCCCTACACACACACATGTACACACACACCTGCACACACACACGTACACACACACACCTGCACACACTGCCCTACACACACACATGTACACACACACCTGCACACACAGCCCTGCACACACACCTGGACACACAGCCCTGCACACACGCACGTACACACACACACACACACACCTGCACACACTGCCCTACACACACACATGTACACACACACCTACACACAGCCCTGCACACACACACCTACACACACACCTGCACACACAGCCCTGCACACACACACCTGCACACACAGCCCTGAACACACACGCCTGCACACACCTGCACAGCCCTGCACACACACACCTGCACACACTGCCCTACACACACACACGTACACACACACCTGCACACACACCTGCACACACCCCTACACACACACCTACACACAGCCCTGCACACACACGCCTGCACACCCCCCTACACACACACCTACACACAGCCCTGCACACACACACACACACACACACCTGCACAGCCCTGCACACACACACCTGCACACACTGCCCTACACACACACACGTACACACACACCTGCACACACACCTGCACACACCCCTACACACACACCTACACACAGCCCTGCACACACACACACACACACCTACACAGCCCTGCACACACCGCCCTACACACACATGTACACACACCTGCACACACAGCCCTGCACACACACGCCTGCACACACCCCTACACACACACACGCCTGCACACACCCCTACACACACACACCTACACACAGCCCTGCACACACACACACACACACACACACCTGCACAGCCCTGCACACACACACCTGCACACACTGCCCTACACACACACGTACACACACACCTGCACACACCCCTACACACACACCTACACACAGCCCTGCACACACACACACACCTGCACAGCCCTGCACACAAACACACACCTGCACAGCCCTGCACACACACACACACCTCCACAGCCCTGCACACACACACCTGCACACACCGCCCTACACACACACACGTACACACACACCTGCACACACAGCCCTGCACACGCGCACGTACACACACACGCACCTGCACACACTGCCCTACACACACACATGTACACACACACCTACACACAGCCCTGCACACACGCACGTACACACACACACCTGCACACACCGCCCTACACACACACACGTACACACACACCTGCACACACAGCCCTGCACACACACACCTACACACACCTGCACACACACCTAGACACACACCTACACACACACCTACACACAGCCCTGCAAGAAGGTTTAGAATGATGTAAATTCAGTGGCATGTAAATTCGATGTACAACAGTGGCACAGTGGGTTGAGAGTACAAACACTAACACAAACACAAACACAAACACTGTTGAGGTATCATACCAAACCTCACCTGACCCCAGTGCATACTGTTGTTGTGCCCCTACGCAAGACACTTAAACCACATTGCCTTCTACAGTCATTATACTAGTATATGTGCACATGTGGCAGTACACAGTGGTGAGTACTGTTGGAGTTACTGTTGCACTGTGTTTATTGTCTTGTACTTTTGCTATGAGTATATGTGCTGTTTTAGTCATTGTGTTTATGTAGGGAGCGCTGCAATTTCAAATCCTGTGTGTGCAACCTGTACATATGGTTTCTGATAAAAAAAGCTGACTTTGGACTTGCATACATGTAGCAGTACACAGTGGTGAGTACTGTTGCATACTTGGCAGTACAGACCGTGTGTGTTATATAAGAAGGACTGGGTGAGTGCAGTAATCCTGTAGGATCTGTGTAGTATGTGACATACAGTGTATGATAATACTCTCCTCTCCCACCCCCTCACAGAGCCATACAACACACACACACACACACACACACGCGCGCGCACACACAGACACAAACACACACGCTGCTTCCTTCACACTTCACTTCACAGTAAACATGCTTCTTTCTTGGCAAATATAACAGAACAGACCAAAACACTGCATGTCAGTCAGAAGGTTTTTATTTAATTTAATTTTAGATTGCTTTATAGCTTCAGTCTTATTACTCTCACAGGACACGACACAAAGTTAGCAGCATTTGTTTCTGCTTTGCATAAATGTACTGTAAGTGTCACAGTGCTTATGGAGAATCACACTGAGACAAACACATGTCCTGAATATTGACTAAGGGAGTTGATCCACAAACAGAAGAAGCTGGTCCATTGTAAACATCCTTTAACTGTGCGCATTGTCATATACCTCTATGTAAACTCTCGAGCAATCAAACTGCACGCTGGTCACTTTTCCCCAGCACAAATATTCATGTGGAATAGTTTACATTTGTCAGTATTTTGTCAGTAACAATTTATGGTAATTTAAAGGTTTAAATGCTGTACATGTCTTAAAAATGTGAAAAATCAGAATTAGTTCATTTTAAACAGTGGTCCAAAGTTACTCCTCACTTATGCCTTATGCATTCTTGGCAGCAGTCCAAATTATTATCCAAATTATATTTTTCTCTGATTTGTCCAAATTGTCAATATAAATGGCATCATCATAATTTTCAAGTCATCAACCTTTAGAGTACAATTCAAATGTTATTTAACAAACCTCCCAGTGATAACAGTATTTTTTTCAAAAGTAAAATCTTAAAGGTCCCATGGCATGAAATTTTCACTTTCTGAAGTTTTTGAACGTTAATGTGAGCTCCCCTACCCTCTTTAGGCCCCCCCCATGGCTAAAAGTTGCGAAATGTCTAAACTGAGCATTTGCGGTCCTTTTCTGCGTTACAAAAAACACAGCTCAAACGGGCGATTCTCAACAAGGCACCTTATTGACGTCAGCTCGAAAAATGCAGCTCCACCCCCGTCTGTGTCTCTACTCGGCGTCTCTGTATATCACGCCCATAGAGTTTGGACTGCAGAGGAGCTACGCAATGCGAAATGCGTTTTTTTATTTGCCTGGATGCACGTGCAAGTGTTTCTAGGCTCGGAAGTCCTTTACCCGACCCTCTGGACCTTTGAACAGCAGTGGTTTGATTTTATTTTCTGTGGAAATGTGTTTATTTTTCAATGGAACGCTTCTCATCTCTTTCTCCGCGCAAAAATGCGGAAATGGGTCAGAGCGTACAGCTGAGAGCGGAGAGTTTGGCCACGCCCCACCCTCTACTATAGGCCATCTCTTTTCTCCTCATTTGCATTCAAGCAACAACTCCCATAATGGACTGTTCAGAGAGAGAAAAATTACTCTTTCTCATCTTATCTCTGTTTCTCATGCACTGAGTGTTGATTTTGAAGAAGGATTCATTTACAGTATTAGGGAACCATTAAGGAGCCATATAAAAGCATCAAGAAGTACCATGTCATGGGATCTTTAAAATTTACTGTTCCAAATTATTCTGCACAACAGAGTTTCAAACATGTTATTGTTGTAAAGAAATTGTCATTTGTTTATTTTTTAATTAGAATTATTAGCATATTACTGAATATCAAAATCTATGTTGCTCAAAACATCTTAACATCTTAATCTTTACATTTGAACATCCACCACTCCATCCATCTGGACCATCCAGGGTTGCACGGCACTCATCAGTGAACAAGATTGATTGAAAGTCTTCATGTATTTCTGGGCTCACTGAAGCCATTTCTGCTTGTGAGCTTTGTTTAAGGGTGGCTGAACAGAAGGTTTATGCAGAGCCTCTGGAGGATCCTACACCTTGATGTTCGCGGGACTCCAGAGGCACCAGCAGCTTCAAATACCTGTTGGCTGCTTTGTTATGGCATTTTACCAGCTGCTCTTGTTCTATTTGGTACAGTTATGGACACAAGAGGGCAGTTATTTTTTTTTTGGTTGTTGCCTTTGAGAAACTCAGTAGGTCACGTGACTCTCAAATCAGGAAGTAGTTGAAAAGCATGGTGCTGTAAGCTTTCATTTTCATGCAAGTTAATACAGTGACATCTGCATACATCTTATGCCTTTGGTAGCATTGTGGTTTCACCTTTTCTTGCTACATCATTACACCTGTGGACAACAACGCAGTCTTCAGAGTCTTGATGTCAAGAAGGAGTTTAGCTGACTGTCTAGTTATATTCAGCACATATAGCGAGGGCAGTACAGTGAAACCACGGCTTTCTGGCGGGCAAGATAACGCAGTTCAAGCTGGCAGATGAAAGTGATTGTGTCCCACACAGCAACTGGACAGCCATCAATGTAAAAAGACGCACCGCCATATTGTGCCATGGAGGAAAAAGCGGCATCATATGTAACCCGGTCCCATGCCTCAACGCGGCCAGGTATGTCAAATGGCTCTGCTGCAGCAAAGGCCAGAGCAAGGGCAGAAGCAGCAAAAGCACTCCTCGCATACACTGAGAAGGAGATAGACCTAAAGTTAGAAAAGGCTAAGTTAGAAGCTTCCATGGAAATCCTCCATTATCAAAGAGAAACAGCTGCAGCTATTGCCGAAGCACGAGTACTTGAAGCAGCGTGTGATATAGAAAGTGAAGGGCATAGCAGGCGCAGCTTAAAGATCGATTCTTTTCCTTCTTTGGAACCACAAGTACGTACACAACAATATGTAGTTGAACAAGATCGGTCAAATTGACTACGTATGAAAACTAGCTTTGTAGGTTAAAATTCAGCATATTTACATTTGTTTTATACTTATGTTCATTAATGTGCATTGTCCCTATCAAATAAATAAATAAATAAATAAATAAAGCTGAAGTTTTAGAAACTGAAATGAAACAATTGGATGCAGAACAAGACCCCAGCCCAAACGTTGAAAAAACAGCTTTAAAACCTGATGCCGAACCATTCATTCCACTTCCAGTCGAAACTGACTTTTCAGCTCTTGTCACTCCACACTCACCTCCGACATTTATAGACAAATTTCTTGTGAAGACACCTGAGGTTAGGTTTAAAAATGAAAATGCCTCACCTGTACATCCAACGCCATACTTTTCGAAACCAAATGACAGAAGTGGTGACAGTCAAAACCTCAGTGACTTTGTACGATACCTTGCTCGTCGTGAGATTGTGGCTACAGGTTTGCTTCAGTTCAAAGTTCAAAGTTCAAAGTCAGCTTTATTGTCAATTCTGCCATATGTGTTCAACATACAGTGAATCGAAATTTCGTTTCTCTCTGGCCAGGTAGTGCAAAAGACAGTGTACAGAATACAACATGAAGACAAAACACAACAAAAACTATCTAAGACAGAGATCTAAGGTAAAACTAAAGTCTACGGTCTAAAATCTTAAAACAGTGCAACATAATAAATAACAAATAACCTATACTATATACAGATTTCCAAAGTGTGCAGTGTGCATCAAAATGTGCAATGGAAGATACAGCAGTGAATTGGTCATGTGCAGTAGAATGTGCATTGGAGTTAAGATAAATAAAAATAAATGTGCAACAGTAGTAATTCTAGTGCAACAGGAGTAAACAACAGTACTAAAAATTCCAGTAGTAAATGTGCAATAACAGTAGTAAACAGCAGTGCAACGGGGGTAAAAATCAATAACAGGAGTAAACAACAGTACTAAAAGTTCCAGTAGTAAATGTAAGTGTGCAATAACAGTAGTAAACAACAGTGCAACAGGAGTAAAATCCAGTAGTAAATGTAAATGTACAACAGTGCAACGGTCGTCCTTAGCTTTAGCTTTAGTCCTTAGATTTAAAGTGTCTAGAGTGATATGTCTTTTATGGAATACAGGTTATGCCAATATGGGGGGTGGGGGGTGGGAGATGGGTAAGGTGGAAGTTCGGGTGTGAGTTCAGGTGTGAGTTCAGCCTCCTGACAGCCTGGTGGATGAAGCTGTTTGAAAGCCTGGTGGAGTGGGCCCGGAGACTCCGGTACCTTCTCCCCGAGGGCAGGAGGCTGAACAGGCTATGTGCGGGGTGGCTCGGGTCACCCACAATGCTGGACGCTCTGCGGGTGAGCCGGGTGTTAAAAATGTCTAGGAGGGAGGGGAGAGAGACACCAGCGATCCTCCCAGCTGCATTCACTATGCGCTGCAGGGCTTTCCTGTTCTGTTCAGTGCAGCTCCCGTACCACACAGTGATGCAGCTGGTCAGGACGCTCTCAATGGTGCCTCGGTAGAAGGTGGTCATAATGGGTGGAGGGGCTCCAGCTCTCCTCAGTTTGCGGAGGAAATAGAGGCGCTTCTGAGCCCTCTTTGCCAGTGATACAGTATTCACTGTCCAGGAGAGGTTCTCACTGATGTGCACCCCCAGGAATTTGGTGCTGCTCACCCTCTCTACAGCAGCACCATTGATGGACAGTGGGGGGTGCTGGGTGGGGCCTCTCCGGAAGTCAATAACAATCTCCTTGGTCTTTTCAACATTAAGAAGGAGATTGTTATTGCTGCACCACTGGGTCAGAAGGCTCACCTCACTCCTGTAGTTTGTCTCATCGTTATTAGAGATGAGACCCACCACAGTCGTATCGTCCGCAAACTTCACTATGTGATTGGTGCTGAACGCTGGTGAGCAGTCGTGGGTCAGCAGAGTGAAGAGCATCGGACTGAGCACACAGCCCTGGGGGGCTCCTGTGCTCAGTCTAATGCAGCTTGAGGTGTTTCTGCCGACCCGCACTGCCTGTGGCCTCTCACTGAGGAAGTCCAGCAGCCAATTACAGAGTGAGGTCTGAAGCCCCAGGTGGTCTAGTTTGATATTGAGCTGCTGAGGGATTATAGTGTTGAATGCTGAACTGAAATCTATGAACAGCATTCTCACATATGAGTCTTTATTGTCTAGGTGGGTGAGAGCCGGGTGAAGTGCAGAACAGATTGCATCCTCGGTAGAGCGGTTGGCCCGGTATGCAAACTGGTATGGGTCTAGGGTGGGGGGGAGGATGGATTTGATGTGTGCCATGACTAGCCGTTCAAAGCACTTCATGATGATGGGGGTCAGTGCAACAGGGCGATAGTCATTAAAAGTGGCCGGAGTGGGCTTCTTTGGCACGGGAACGATGGTAGTGGTTTTGAAGCAGGAGGGAACGACAGCCTGGCTCAGAGAAGCATTAAAGATGTCTGTGAGGACATCCTTGAGCTCCTCTGCACAGTCTTTCAACACACGACCAGGAATGTTGTCCGGGCCTGCAGCCTTGCGGGTGTTGATCCTGGAGAGTGTCCTCTTCACGCTGGCTGCAGACACACACAGGGGCTGGTCGTGGGGAGGTGGTGGAGTTTTTTGGGGCCGGGTGTCATTTCCTGCCTCAAACCGTGCAAAGAAGCTGTTGAGGTCATTGAGCAGGGTGATATTATTGTCACAGGTCTGTGGCAAGGGTTTGTAATCCGTGATGTTCTGGATGCCCTGCCACAGACTCCGTGTGTCCCTGCTGTCTCTAAAGTGTCCGGTTATTTTCTGTGTGTATCTGTGTTTGGCTTTCCTGATGCCACGGGACAGGTTGGCTCTTGCTGCCCTCAGATGGGGGACATCCCCAGCTCTGAAGGCAGCGTTCCTGGCTCTCAACAGCCTGTGAACCTCCCCTGTCAGCCATGGCTTCTGGTTAGCCCTGGTGGTGATGGTTTTTGTGTGTGTGACATCACCAATGCATTTGGTGATGTAGGAGGTCACAGTGTCTGCGTACTCCTCAATGTCAGTGTGATTGTTGTATGTGGCGGCCTGTTTGAACACTGCCCAGTCTGTTGTACCGAGGCAGTGCTGTAGTGCAGACGAGGCCCCCTCTGGCCACACCTGGATCTGCTTCAGAGCCGGCCTGGAGACCCTTACACGGGGTCTGTATGCCGGTCTGAGCACAACAGAGATGTGGTCAGAGAGGCCTATGTGGGGGAGGGGGTAAGCCTTGTATGCTCCCTTGTGTGTAGTGTAAACCATGTCCAAAATGTTGTTTCCCCTGGTTGGGAAATCAACATGCTGATGCATTTGTGGCATGACAGTTTTGAGGTCTGCATGGTTGAAATCCCCGGCAAGGATAAAAAATCCGTCCGGGTGAGCAGTCTGTTGCTCGCTAATAGAGTTATACAGCTCATACAGTGCCTCCCTTCTATCAGCGCTGTTCAACGACAGACCTGAGAACTGTAGAGCATGGAAACGTTCATTCCTCACAGCTACTGATGGTTTGAATCTCTCACCCAGCGAAGAGATGGATCTTTTGCTTAAGTGGCTCGGCAAAGAGTCCACAGATCATGTTGAGCGAACAAGAGCAATACACATCAACAATCCAGTGGAAGGCTTGGAAATGATATGGAGCAGACTTGAGAAGACCTATGGCTCAGCAGAGGTCAGAGAAGAAGCTATGTTCAAACGGCTTGACACCTTTCCAAAGATGACAAACAGATCAAATTGTGTGAAGCTGACAAAATTGAGTGACCTGTTAATGGAACTACAATCTGCTAAGAATGAGGAAGATCTACCTGGTCTTTCTGTCCTTGACACGTCAAGAGGTGTTAACCCAATAGTTCAAAAACTCCCCTTTCGTCTACAGGAAAAATGGGCGTCAGTTGGTGCAGCCTATAAACTACAAAAGAAAGTGTCCTATCCTCCATTTTCCTGCTTTGTAGACTTTGTCAGACAAGAAGCCAGCACTGTCAGTGACCCAAGCTTCAACTTCAAATCCTACTCTGACACTACTAAAGCATCAAAACCCTTTTGGGCAAACAAACAGAGGGAAGTTGCAGTGCACAAAACGAATGTTTATCTAGAGGACGCCACAGACACTGGCCGACCTCCAACAAAAACTGATGACTGTGATAAAATGTGTCTTATCCACAGAAAACCACATCCATTGAGTAAGTGCCGCGCATTCGGACAAAAGTCTCTTGAGGATCGAAAACTGTTCTTAAAGGGTTTTTAAAAAAAATGTTAATCTGTATGAGTTTCCTTCTAAAAGTTACGTGTGTTGACACTGGCTTACCTCTGACAGTCTCCGCTGATCCCGGTTCGGCTCGCTTTCTGGAGCCCACGTTAGTAGGTCCGGTAACTTCCCTGGAACATGAAATAAAGCTTGTTTTTCTTCTCAAAACAAAACATTTGTTAGAAAGGTGATATATTTGTCCAAAACAGTTGTCCACGAAACATCCAGCAGCGTATTTTGCATGAATTCGTGTATTGCCTCTCTCCACTCGTATCACTACGCCCATGTTAACTCTATCAGCCTGTTCACTTGTAGACATCCGCTGAAGGTGAACAGGCTGATAGAGTTAACATGGATGAATAAATAAGTTACAAATATATTTCAGGTTAAAACAGTAAATATTTTAGATAGCTAAAAACGTATTCAAGTGTATTTACATCATATTTACATCAGAAATTGTTACAGAGGCATGTTACATTTGATTTGCTCTGTGTTTTTGGTTTGTGCATATGAAAAAGCAAATGTTGATTGTGTGTCATGTTTTTGTTAGTTTCACCTTTTCTTGCCACATCATTAAACCTGCGGACAACAACGCATGAGTCTTCAGAGTCTTGATGTCAAGAAGGAGTTTAGCTGACTGTCTAGTTATATTCAGCACATATAGCGAGGGCAGTACAGCTCTCTTAATCTGATGTATTTGTCTGGCAGAAACCTTCTTCATTGTGCCTTTATCTGCACGAATCTGTGTGCTCTGAATCAGTTACAAATCACTTAATAGTACGATGATCACGCTTAAAGATCCCATGACATGGTACTTCTTGATGCTTTTATATGGCTCCTTAATGGTTCCCTAATAGTGTAAATGAATCCTTCTTTAAAATCAACACTCAGTGCATGAGAAACAGAGATAAGATGAGAAAGAGTATTTTTTCTCTCTCTGAACACTCCATTATGGGCGTTGTTGCTTGAATGCAAATGAGGAGAAAAGAGCTGGCCAATAGTAGAGGGTGGGGGCGTGGCCAAACTCTCCGCTCACCTGCTCTAGCTCTCAGCTGATCCATTTCCGTGTTTTTGCACGGGGGGAGAGATTTGAAGCGTTCCATTGAAAAATAAACACATTTCCACAGAAAATAAAATGAAACCACTGCTGTTCAAAGGTCCAGAGGCTCAGATAAAGGACTTCCGAGCCTAGAAACACTCGGACGTGCCTCCAGGCAAATAAAAAAACGCATTCCTCATTGCCTAGCGCATTCGCAGTCCAAACTCTCTGGGCGTGATTTACAGAGACGCTGAGTTCAGACAGACGGGGGTGGAACTGCATTTGCATTTCTTTTTTCGATCTGACATCAACAAGGTGCCTTGTTCAAAATCGCCCGTTTGAGCTCCGATTTTTTGTAATGCAGAAAAGGATTGCAAATGCTCAGTTTAGACATTTCGCAACTTTTAACCATGGGGGGGCTAAACAGGGTAGGGGAGCTCACATTAACGTTCAAAAACCTCAGAAAGTGAAAATTTCATGCCATGGGACCTTTAAGTTTTCATGAAATATTCAACTATTTCACGCTTTTCGGCACGAGAGAGATCCTTTTTCTTTCCCACATTGCTTGAAAATGTTGCTCTGAAGTGTTTTTTTCCTTTAATTGGACTCACCTAGAAAACTCATTAGTACAGGTTTGTGAGACACAAGACCATCCATGAGTTTCACTGGAAAACTAAACATTTTACCTTTATTACACTTAAAGCCCCAGTGTGTAGGATTCGTGGCGCATAGGTGGATGGTGCTATTGCACTTCCTGTTTTAGCTACGGCAGACCTCGAGGGTCACCCGGGCGCGCCGTAGCGCGGACAGCTCGCGTACCGGCGCAAGAACCGCGCGCCACTACTGTATACATAAAACGCGGTCCCGTTCACTTTTTTTTTTTCTTTTCGCATGAAAACACACATTCCTGATCATGTATCATGACAATCTACACATCAAATGAAACCTTACAGTCTCCTCTTTTGACTATGCAATTCATTTCCCGGCACAACAATCACTCCCCGAGCACATGTGGCTTTTATACGGAAAAGCACAAAACGAGGTTTGTTACTTAGCTTACCTTTGAAGGCTCTGCCCAGGTCAAACTCAGCATTTCACCATAAGCTTGGTCTGAAATCTATCCGTAAGGATCCAGCGAATAAAATCCAGTAAAACAATTTAGTCCAAAACACGTGTTAGATCCATTACGACGTCTGATCCGGCAACATGCTTGTCGTTGTTTACCCAAAACCACAAGCCTTGCTGAAGGCGAAGGCGGAGCCCAAATGTCCTTCTGCGGCTCTCGTAATCAAAATGGCTGCTTCTATATGGGGAAGATCCCCCTTTTATGTGACTATATCTAAGTCCAAAAGAATACTTTTATTTCATGATGGAAGTGAAAAGGCTTGGAAAACAATGTATTTTTGAATGGGTATCTTCAATTTCGGTAATTAACGGGTAAAAATCTTACACACTGTCCCTTTAAACACAATTTGCATAATAATTTGGAACACAGTGTAGACATCTTTGTGGGAATAGCATGAGCTCCTGTGTGCAGAATCCAGTAAGACCTGATTCAGACAAAGAGACAGAGAGAGGGACAGAGACAGAGAGAAGAGAGAGGGGGAAAGAGTCAGAGAGAGAAAGAGAAAGAGCGAGAGAGAAACAAAGAAAGAGGAAAGAGAGCGTGAGAGAACCCTTGTCTAATAATCCTTCCACTCTGCTCACTGGGGACTGCACTATTTATATGAGCGTAGAGCATCGGAAGCACAGCGCCCCCTGGCCTCTCACACGCTCCCTGAAGCAGCCTCCAGACACACAGGACAGAGGACACAGTCACAGTCAAGTGTCCATTTACAACACTATTTGGGTCACACTGATTTTATCTCCCTGGTTTTATGTAATTCAAACTGATTTAATTTCCCAGACAACACAAACAGTACACAGTCGAGGTGAGACGTAGCACCCTGCAGTCTGGGACTATACGATGCAATATATTTGTTATGTTAGTATTTACTTTAAAGGTTCATTGTGTAACTTTTCTGGTGGAGGGTCCATCAAATGCTTTTCAAATGCTTTTTCTTCTTCATGTTTATGCTTTGTCTGGAATGTTTCACAGTATGCTATTAAACCTTTCTATCTTCATGGAAACTGTTAATTGATTTGTTTGTGTGCTCTCAATTATTGTGGGTTCCTCTCCGGTGTGTTAGTCATGTGACCATACCTATTTAAGCTGCACCTGCACAAATAAACGATTGATTGTGTGTTCTCACTGCAGCCTGTGTCCACGCGTATATTCTCTCGCTCCTTTAGCCGTATCAAGTTAAGCTCTGTTTAACAGAAACCAAACCAGACCAAGTGAGAGGTCAGATCTGTGGAGAGGCGAGCCCGTTCACAGTCAGAATGGCTGTATTGTTAGGTATTTTTGAGCTATAAAACCGCCTGTGATTAAGTAAACATAAGGTAGATCATTCCTCACCAGTGCACTAGCCTTACTTCATCGCTAAGAGCTGGTTTTATGTATGTGGCAAAATTACTTTATTACATGACAAAATACAGTCTTTATATTCCTCCTATATTACCTATACAGCGGTACCTCACCTTACGAAATTAATTCTTTCCAGAAGTGGTTTCGTAACGTGAAAAATTCGTAAGTTGAGTAGCTATTTCAATGGAAAAAGCCTGATTCGTTCCAAGGCCCCGATCCAAGTTTTTTTTAAATAGTGTAACTTTTTTTATAGTGTAACATTGTGTTCTGCGTCCTGATTGATTTCTCAGACTGGATTTAAACTTTTCTCACATTTGTCTCTCGTTTAAACACTCAAACTTTCATAGATTTTCAACAAACTGTATTAATAGTGAAGTGTGGGGGGAAGCAGGAGGGGGGAGAAAACTGCGCGGACATGTGTGATAGCGCAGCATGACCCCGAGCAGAGCTGACAGCAGGTCTAGACCAAGGTCTAAACCTGGACTGGACCAGGACTAAACCTGGACTAAACCAGGACTAAACCAGGACTAGACCAGGACTAGACCAGGTGGATTAAAGAACCGCGCTCGGGTCTATTTCCTGGTTTCGTTTCGAGTCACAGCTGAGGGGAGCAGCGAGGGGGACCGCACGCAGTCTGAGCGCATGAACGCATGAATGAGACCCATGCAAGAGCCGTGGTGGCCTAGACCTCCTCTAGACCTGAACAGGTCTAGAGGAGGTCTAGACCACCGCGGCTCCTCCTGGTTTAGTCCAGGTTTAGTCCTTGTTTAGTCCAGACCACCGCGGCTCCTCTAGACCTCCTCTAGACCTGGTCAGGTCTAGAGGAGGTCTAGGCCACCGCGGCTCTTGCATGGGTCTCGTTCATGCGTTCATGCGCTCAGACTGCGTGCAGTCCCCTCCTCGCTGCTCCCCTCAGCTGTGACTCGAAACGAAACCAGGAAATAGACCCGCGCGCTGCGCTTTAATCCACCTGGTCTAGTCCTGGTCTAGTCCTGGTCTAGTCCTGGTTTAGTCCTGGTCCAGTCCAGGTTTAGACCTTGGTCTAGACCTGCTGTCAGCCCCGCGCTGGGTCATGCTGCGCTATCACACATGTCTGCGCAGTCTTCTCCCCCCTCCCCTTCCCCCCCACACTTCACTATTAATAATTTTGTTGAAAATCTATGAAAGTTTGAGTGTTTAAACGAGAGACAAATGTGAGAAAAGTTTAAATCCAGTCTGAGAAAAGCGTATAATGTGTGTGGCTGAGCGCGCATTATTTGAATTTTTGAGATTTCGCGTTTCGTAACTTGAATTTTCTTTCGTATCTAGAGACAAAAATTTACCATGAAGGCGTTTCGTAACTTGAAATTTTCGTTTGTTGGGTCATTCGTAAGGTGAGGTACCACTGTACTCTTGTGAGCTTTAGGTCATGTTAGAATGTTGTTACCTCCTCCAAAATAGACCTGGAGTTGTGTTTTGTTTCATTCACAGATGTTTGAGTAATCCTTCAGTATTACATGACAATTCTCCATAAATATAGAAAAACAGGATACAAAACTGCACACAACTTGACAAATGAGATGTGACGTGCAGTAGCGGGATGCACACTGATTGTGTTGTGATAGTGCTCTGAATGGGGAGTGACTTCGCACAGAGAGTAAAGGGAGGGAAGACTCAGAGCATCAAAAACATATTGTCAGTACCTTTTTTCTGGTAATATAGCATTTTCAAAACAATAAAAGAATAAAAGGTAACTTTTTTTTTATTTTTATTTTTTTATACAACTCCCTTTATTGTTGTAATGACATGAGGATTAATGCGGTTAGATTTTCTGTATTGTTTTTCATACCCTGGACCAAGTCAAGTTGATTTGTGAGTCATAGTGCTGCTCATTTGCCTGTATGGACTTTATATGATAAAGAGAATGAGAATTTTCCCAGCTGCTCCAATGTAAACACACACACACACACGTTGGGTTTCCATGGACATTACATTAAAGGTCCCATGACATGGTACTTCTTGATGCTTTTATATGGCTCCTTAAAGGGATATGCCACCCCCAGGTCAAATTTGGGCATTTCCCCACAGTCCAGAGACTAAAATAAGTGGTGGAAAGCGTTTTCCTGCTCACCCAGCCATTGTCCGAGTCTGTCGCCACTGACCGCCGCGGTATCTGCAGCTCCTCCGCCTTAGAATGGAGTCTAACGTCGCCAGAGAAAGATTTCGGCCAAAAGGAATTAATTTGCTCGATGCGTTTCCCAATTACTTTATGTGTAGTGCGCATTCATATCGAGTGCAAATAAATGTGCAAATCAACACGGAGAGCTTGCCTTGGTCATTTTGGGTGGGAACTATTTTCCAGTGCGGAAGAATACAGTCGAATCACGCACCACGTTGTGCAACAGGGGAACTCCCTTCCCGGTGCGTAACAGGGATTCCCCTGGCAGCGTGCTGCGTGATTCGGCTGTATTCTTCCGCACTGGAAAATAGTTCCCACCCAAAATGACCAAGGCAAGCTCTCCGTGTTGATTTGCACATTTATTTGCACTCGATATGAATGCGCACTACACATAAAGTAATTGGGAAACGCATCGAGCAAATTAATTCCTTTTGGTCGAAATCTTTCTCTGGCGACGTTAGACTCCAGTCTAAGGCGGAGGAGCTGCAGATACCGCGGCGGTCAGTGGCGACAGACTCGGACAATGGCTGGGTGAGCAGGAAAATGCTTTCCACCACTTATTTTAGTCTCTGGACTGTGGGGAGATGCCCAAATTTGCCCTGGGGGTGGCATATCCCTTTAATGGTTCCTTAATACTGTAAATGAATCCTTCTTCAAAATCAACACTCAGTGCATGAGAAACAGAGATAAGATGAGAAAGAGTAATTTTTCTCTCTCTGAAGACTCCATAATGGGAGTTGTTGCTTGAATGCAAATGAGGAGAAAAGAGCTGGCCAATAGTAGAGGGTGGGGGCGTTGCCAAACTCTCCGCTCTCCGCACTGAGCTCTCAGCTGATCCATTTCCATGTTTTTGCACAGGGGGAGAGATTTGAAGCGTTCCATTGAAAAATAAACACATTTCCACAGAAAATAAAATTAAACCACTGCTGTTCAAAGGTCCAGAGGCTCAGATAAAGGACTTCCGAGCCTAGAAACACTCGGACGTGCCTCCAGGCAAATAAAAAAACGCATTTCGCATTGCCTAGCACAGTCCAAACTCCAAAGTCCAAACTCTCTGGGCGTGATTTACAGAGACGCTGAGTACAGACAGACGGGGGTGGAACTGCATTTGCATTTCTTTTTTCGATCTGACGTCAATAAGGTGCCTTGTTCAAAATCGCCCGTTTGAGCTCCGATTTTTTGTAACGCAGAAAAGGATCGCAAATGCTCAGTTTAGACATTTCGCAACTTTTAACCATGGGGGGGGGCCCTAAACAGGGTAGGGGAGCTCACATTAACGTTCAAAAACCTCAGAAAGTGAAAATTTCACGCCATGGGACCTTTACAGGTTTGTTTCATTCACACGTTTGAGTAATCCTTTATGATTAGTCTCTCTGCAGCTCCATAGCTCAAAATGCTCTGTTCCACATCATGATGCCATGCAGTGGTAGTTTTCAAGCTAACAGCTACCTTTTAAATTTAGTTGAGTAGAAAATGTGTGTAGAATCCCTCAATCATCCAGGTAGAATCCATGCCAAAAGGAGAAATTCAATTTGTCAACTGGACAAAAGTTTATTTGGTCGAATACATTTCGCAAATAAACTTTGTCAACTTTCGTTCAGTTGACAATTAATTTCTCCTTTTGCCATGGCTTCAGTAGCAAATGGCAATTCCACAGCTGAAATTATCCAAATGAGTCTAGTGAAGTTTAAAAACACATTACCACTAGGGGTGGGTATTGGCAAAGAAGTCACGATTGTCACTATCATGATGCATCACGATACTTGAATTATTGCGATGCATTGCAATATATTCTACATACTTCAGTGAAAATGTACCCAAAAAAAAGAGGATAACTTAAATATCAGTGGCTGTGTATCTGGGTCGTGTCTTCAATTGATACATAACTCTGAGCAACTCAATTCATAACTGAATTTATTGAATAAGAAAAACAAATAAACCAAACCAATAACAAAAAAGTGGATTTTTTCTAAAACAAAAAATGACGTTCAAACATTTGCCATTTTGGAGGTAGCTACCATCATAACAAACAATACCCTTTCACAAAGAAAAAAGTGCATAGGATTTATAAAAAAACAAAACAACTAATAATTAATTTATTTATATTAAATTATTAAATATTAAATTATTAATTAATAAAAATCAATTTTTGGCATCAAGAATCGATGCAGTATATTGTGAAAGTTAGTATCGCGATGCATTGTCATGACGATTATTTTCCACGCCCCTAATTACCACATGACATCACAAGGTGGAACAGAGTGTTTTTTGTTTGACAGAGGAACTCTGTGTTAAACGTGTGAATGAAACAAAACACAACTCCAGGTATGTTTGTGATGAGGAAACTTCATTATAACAGATCAGAAAAATCATATGAGCCCTTTAACATTTAACCCATGTTTTAACTTTAATTCATGTTGCTGATCTGTGAAGGATGTATTTCGCCACAGGGACCATTTTTTTTATTTTATTTTATAAAGGCAGCGGGTCCCCATAATGACCTAATCTACAGATTTTAGTCCCCACAATGTGAGAAAGCACACACGAGCTCGCACACAGCTCCAGAGCAGCAGGAGAGCAGAGCATCTGTCACCAACAATGATCTATGACACTACACACCTGCGATTCTCCAGCGCTCCTCGGAGAAGTACCCAGCATGCAAAATCTCAAGGAAACACAAACACAACATTACAGTCTACAAATCTGCAAAATTCTGCCAAATTCGGAAAATGTATGTAAATGTTTTTGCAGAATTCTGAAATAAATAACTGTCTTTTAGTAAAATAGTCTAACCTGTCACTAACCTTTAAGCATGACATGCAAACAGGGCTTTGTACAGTAGGGTTGAAAAAATGTGTGAACAAAATTGAATTACAGTAAAATTTACAATGTATTTTTATAAATCAAATAATAGTTCAGTGGTCTCTCCCTAAACCCCAGCACCTGCAGCCAATCCTGAGTCAGTGCTAGTGCAGCCTCTGCAGCTCAGGGAGAGCATTCTGGAGGTTCTGAACTTCACAGGAGGCCTGGTATGAGAAAATGAGACGAACTTAGATGCGTCTGTCTGCAGCTTCAGACTCTGGCAACACAGGTTCAGATGTGATTGTAGTAACAGTAAGAGAGCAGGCTACACCCATTCTTTTAAGTTCCTTCAAATTGTACTGAAATGTTATAATGAAGAACTTACTTAAACGTGTCCTATATTACGTAAAATTTACTCATGTGAACTGGTAGTCATGCTATAATGTTCATCTCATCAAAAACAGACCTGGAGTTGTGTTTTGTTTCATTCACACATGTTTGAGTAATCTTTTTTTATTAGTTTATCTGGTCAAGTCCTGGTCTAGTCTTGGTCTAGTTTTGGTCGAGTCCAGGTCTACTTTTTGTCTAGTCCTGGTCCAGTCTTGGTCTAGTCCTGGTCTCGTCCTGGTCTAGTCTTGGCCTAGTTTTGGTCTAGTCTTGGTCTAGTCCTGGTCTAGCCCTGGACTAGTCTTGGTCTAGCCCTGGTCTAGTCTTGGCCTAGTTTTGGTCTTGTTTTGGTCTAGTCGTGGTCTTGTCCTGGTCTAGTCTTGGTCTAGTTCTAGTCTAGTCCTGGTCTAGTCTTGTCCTAGTCCTGGTCTAGTCTTGGTCTAGCCCTGGTCTAGTCTTGGCCTAGTTCGGTCTAGTCTTGGTCTAGTCCTGGTCTCATCCTGGTTTAGTCTTGGCCTAGTTCTAGTCTAGTCCTGGTCTAGTCTTGGCCTAGTCCTGGTCTAGTCTTGGTCTAGTCCTGGTCTAGTCTTGGCCTGGTTTTGGTCTAGTCTTGGTCTAGCCCTGGTCTAGTCTTGGTCTAGCCCTGGTCTAGTCTTGGCCTAGTTTTGGTCTAGTCTTGGTCTAGCCCTGGTCTAGTCTTGGTCTAGCCCTGGTCTAGTCTTGGCCTAGTTTTGGTCTAGTCCTGGTCTAGTCGTGGTCTTGTCCTGGTCTAGTCTTAGCCTAGTTCTAGTCTAGTCCTGGCCTAGTCTTTGCCTATTCCTGGTCTAGCCCTGGCCTAGTCTTGGTCTCGTCCTGGTCTAGTCTTGGCCTAGTTCTAGTCTAGTCCTGGTCTAGTCTTGGTCTAGTCCTGGTCTAGTCTTGGTCTAGTCCTAGTCTAGTCATGGTCTAGTTTTGGTCTAGTCTTGGTCTAGTCCTGGTCTAGTCATGATCTTGTCCTGGTCTACTCCTGATCTTGTCTTAGTCTAGTTTTGGTCTAGTCCTGGTCTAGTCCTGATATTTATTTTTATTTTATTTATTTATTTGAAAGGGACAGTGCACATTAATGAACATATAATATGTATGTAAATATGCCAGATTATAGCCACAGGCTAATTTCCATCTGTTGTCCCTAGACAGGTTGATCTAGTTTTGGTCTAGTCGTGGTCTAGTTTTGGTCTAGGCCTAGTCTTGGTCTAGTCTTGGTCTAGTCCTGGTCTAGTCTTGGTCTAGTCCTGGTCTAGTCCTGGTCTAGTCCTGATCTAGTCCTGGACTAGTCCTGGTCTAGTCTTGGTCTAGTCTTGGTCTAGTCTTGGTCTAGTCCTGATCTAGTCCTGGACTAGTCCTGATCTAGTCTTGGTCTAGTCTTGGTCCAGTCCTGGGCTATAGTCTTGGTCTAGTCCCATTTTTGATGTGATGATTGTACAGACTGAACAATGAACTAAACTCACTTAAATTCCTATGCTTCTCAGAACATGTTTGTAAAATAGAATAAGTCCACATGGAACATGCTGCTGATGTGACTTCTGTGAACGAGTCAGTCCTTGGAACTTCATCAAATTTTTCTTTCTAATTTGTATCCATGTTACACTAATTTAACGCTGAACCAACACAAAAATCCTCACAGAAGCAGGGGAGGCAACACTAGTAACGGTTTTGTGGAGAAAAAACCTATTTGGCATGATAACAGTTATTTTTTAATTATTATTTTTGCAGCGCAACATTTATTTAAAAAAAAAAAAAGGCATAATTTCAAATGGTAAACACACTCCCACTGTCACTTTGAACCATTTTAAACACATCTGACCCTCTGTCATTTTTCTCTGTGATTAGTCTCTTGTCAAAATGAGTTCTCAGATTGGCCTCTCTCATATTAATAAATATAAAAAGGACCAGTCGTTTGAAGTCTTTTGAAGACTCAGATCCCATAAAAGAGCCAAACGTCCCATTACTAGAAAATACAGTATATTTTATTCTTGATAGTAAATTGCATCTCCTGCATAACTACATTGGTGATTCACGATCAGTAAAAGTGTGATTTTGTGGGTAGTTTGAGGACAGTAGTGTTCTGTGCAGACTAGACCATAGGCTGTATATATAAATAAAACATTTCTAAACAGGAAGCGAGCATGGGCATGCTTCTGGTTTTATCAACTTTGTTTCAAATGGACTTCCATTGAAAAAATGTCACCTCTCTCCTTGTGACTTCTGCATTGAGCCTCCTCATTTTGGTCGTAAAATGTTCGTATTAACCCGCTCTATATGATCTGGTGTTTTTATTTCACTGTTCAGGCTCCAGATTTGCTATAACTGCATCAACCATGGCTCCATAAGCTTTTGGGTTTATATTCATACAGGGTTGTTAAATGCTCATGAATTTGACTATAAACCACATTCTATCCATGCAATTTGATGATCCTATACTAGTATTATGCAAAATTGTCTCCTGTGAGCTTTAAGCCATGTTATACTGTTGTTACCTCATCAAAAACATACCTGGAGTTTTGTTTTGTTTCATTCACACATGTTTGAGTAACCCTTTTATTATTTGTCTCTTTGTCTTGGAGTATTTACTCTGGAAGGTCTTCTGCCACATTTGCATGGTGTAAAAAGCATCTCAAATGCTGATAGCTTTGTCCTTAGCTAGCCTCTTGCACGGTCTCCATTATGGGAAAAACAAACACCTCCTTTCACACAGTCCAACAGCCCCCCACTTGTGTCCGCCGAACTGCACATGCTGTACCCCTCTGCCCGGCCAAAATCCCATAAAATGATGCCAAAAGCTGAACTAAAAAAAAACCCAAAAACCCCCAAAAAGTGCTCAGTGTGTGACCCATGTAGCCTCAAAAGCAGCAAACGTACACCTGTAAAACATGTTAATATGTTGTTTTTGGCAAATATTGCATTTTCAAAACAATAAAAGTTAATATGGTGATAGCAAAGAACTGAAGAAGCAGCTTGGATGAGCTGCAAATCGTATTTTAGGGGTGGGCGGTATAAACGGTATGCGGTATAAATTTGGCCAACGGTAGAGATTTGGGTTATACCTTCCTATCGCGATAGTTCATTGCGTCACCACAACAAGGAAGGAGGAAAAATCGCTGCGAGCAGCGAGCACATGGAGGAGGAGCTCGTGAAAAAGACCGGCTCAACTTCTGTAATCTGGTCATGGTTTGGATACAAGGCGTCGGATACTGAACAGGAAATTGGAAAACAATATGCAGAATATGCTGGGCGACAGTGATCGCAAAACATGGCAACACAAGCAATCTGTTCTACCACCTAAAAGCTAAACACGTTATCGAGTACGAAGAAAGCCAACGAATGCGCGGTGACCAGCGTTCCCTCTAAGCTGCGCGCCTGTGCAATTGGCACTGCTCGCACATTCTCAGCACACAAGAAAACCTATGCAGCGCAGGAATGAAAGAGTTCCGCTTTTTTTTCAGCCACGGGGTCATCTGAATACAGGGGAATCGTCCAGTATTCAGAAACAAAAGTATGTGTCTCGTATTAAACTTCTACCGGTGTAAGCCACGAGCACGCGCAAGCCGCGAGCACGCGCAAGCCGCGAGCACGCGCAAGCCGCGAGCACGCGCAAGCCGCGAGCACGCGCGAGCACGCGCAAGCCGCGAGCACGCGCAGCTCTTTCGCAACAGCGTGTACCGGGGGTGCATGTCGGATGTCGCGCACAGGAGTCCAAGGAGCGCTCAGGGAGTTAGTGTGTTTGCTCAGACACATTAGGGGGAACATTGGCGGTGACACTCAAAAGTCAAGCCAATCTTCAAGTGGGAGGAAAAAAGTTGGCACTACACACCAGCAGTCTATCGCCCAGGCATTTTCAAAAGGCGTAGCTTATGATAAAAAAGCCAGCGGTGAATTGACATAACGAAGTCCATCGCAATATTCTTGTGTAACGACACGGTGCCTGTCCAAACCGTAGAGAGAAGCGGCTTTTTACTAGGCATGGTGAAGACGCTGGATCAACGGTACGTGGTACCAAACCGCAAATATTTTAGCCAGGTGAAGTGCCCAGACTGCATGACGAGGTCCGCAATCAAGTGGGAAAAGAGCTTCGTGACATAAAACACTATGCAACCACCACGGACTTGTGGTCGAGTCGCACTATGGACCCGTATATCAGCCTGACAATCCACTTTATTGACGACGACTGGAAGTTGTGCGGCAAATGCCTGTGTACGGCCCATTTCAACAGTACATGTGTACTGCAAACATCGTATTTCCCTGACGACCATACAGGGGAGATGATTGCCCAGGGACTCAGAGAAGCGCTCGAGTCATGGGAACTTGACGAAGAGTTGCAGGTGTGCATCAGCACTGACAACGGCGCCAATGTTAAAGCAGTTTCATTTTCGATTTACATTGCCTTGTTCAAATTTTATACTGCTTGAAAGTGAAGTTACTTGTTTTATGTTTTTTTACAATTACAGTTTTGCACAATACATTTTCTTGTAGTAATATTCTTGACTTTTATGTTATTTAATAGTTTAAAAAACAGCTTCCTGCTTGAATGCTTTTTCCATGTGCTCTGGTGACCATTAAGAAGCTGTTAATACTGTTAACAGTTAATACTGTTACATACCAAAGTATACCGTGATATATACCGTCTACCGTCTATGGTTCAAATTATACCGTGATATACATTTTAGGCTATATCGCCCACCCCTATCGTATTTGATCAAAAACTTTTGTCCATTTGACAGAATTGAATTTCTCCTTTGCCATGGATCCTACCTGGATGATTACACAAAAGAACTTAACACGGTGATCTAAAATGTTATGTGGTATCAGTTAAAACCCCAGAGAAGTGAAATACCCCCTCTTTTATAACTTGTGGTGTTCTGCTTATCGCCATGGAGATATTGCTTAGCCAGTATAGTTGAGTGAATGCAAAATAGATTTTTAATGCCATACGGTGGAATATTCTAGGCAAAGCAGTAACATGTCCATGCTGGAGGCCCCCTCACCAGTACACCTTTTAGAGAAAATATTTTCATTTAGCTTGAGAGCATGTTGATGTCTGTTCAGTTTCAAATCTGAGATTTTTTGTAAGTGAGCTGCCCCTGCACAGAGCAGGACTTGTGTGTATGTTTGTGTGTGTGTGTGTGTGTGTGTGTGTGTGTGTGCCCTCTGCTTCCAGTCAGTTCTCACTCTCTCCTCCATCAGACACAGTACAGTGGGCTCTCACAGGGCCAGACCCCTCTATTTTTATCTTGTGTTTATAACTAACCTCAGACTAAACCAGGACCGGAGAGGATGAACCAGATCTGACCCAGGACTCAGCCACTCAAGAATGTTGAAAAGCTTCATTCATGAATACAGCTACTCTGAATATCAGTGAACCACGAGATAGGTTTGTGTTTGAGTTGTTTTATTGTGATTCTTGTTCCATAAACCAATCACCCACATGGTCTGATGCATAGACAAAACTATTTATATAAGAAGGAACGAAGAAGAAGAAGAAGAAGAAGAAGAAGAAGTGACTTTATTGATCTCACACTGGAGAAATTCTTCTCTGCATTTTAACTAGGGATGTCAACAATTAATCGATTAACGGTTAATTGTTGATTAAGACGTTGGTCGATCAAAATGCATTAATTGTAATTAACCGCTAACCGCGGACACGCGGACATGCGCACCCGCGTGGTCATGAAACAAGGCAACCGCGCTGCGCCAAGATCGACTCACAGCCGACCGCAGGCGCCAACGGCACTGCTCAGCAGCCCCGGGTGTACGCGCGAGGCGAGGTCTAACCCGGAATGCGTGCCGCTGCTGGTTTCGCCGCGGCCCGTGGCCCGAGTCTAGACCCGGTCGAGTCCCGGTCCAGTCCAGGTCCAGTCCAGGTCCAGTCCAGGTCCAGACCTGGTTCAGACCTGGTCCAGTCCACGTTCAGTCCTGGTCTAGTCTCTTAGCCAATCAGGACAGAACACAATGTTACTCTATAAAAAAAATTTTACACTATAAAAAAAAAAATTGGATAGAGCGAGGGATTACTGTATTTTGTTATTCAGCATCAATACATTTGTCTGCTTTTTACTAAGGAATAATTAATTGAGGAATATACAATATAATAATACTATGATATATTTATGACTCAGTGTTATGTTACTATAGCTTATATTCTTAAAGACCCTATTGAAACACTCAAATTCAGGTGAAAAACGCCACTTATCAGTTAATCGTTAATCGACCGATAAGGTCAATCAACTATCAGTTAATGAATTAACCGATAATTTGCATCCCTAATTTTAACCCATCCTATATATATATATACATACAGTGGTACCTCACCTTACGAATGACCCAACAAACGAAAATTTCAAGTTACGAAACGCGAAATCTCAAAAATTCAAATAATGCGCGCTCAGCCACACACATTATAGGCTTTTCTCAGACTGGATTTAAACTTTTCTCACATTTGTCTCTGTTTAAACACTCAAGCTTTCATAGATTTTCAACAAAACGTATTAATAGTGAAGTGTGGGGGGAAGCGGGATGGGGGAGAAGACTGCGCGGACACGTGTGCGCAGCATGACCCGGTGCGGGGCTGACAGCAGGTCTAGACCAAGGTCTAAACCTGGACTGGACCAGAACTAAACCTGGACTAAACCAGGACTAAACCTGGACTAAACCAGGACTAGACCAGGTGGATTAAAGCGCCGCGTGCGGGTCTATTTCCTGGTTTCTCACGAGTCACAGCTGAGGGGAGCAGCGAGGAGGGGACCGCAGCGAGGAGGGGACCGCACGCAGTGTGAGCGCATGTGAGCGAGAGCCATGCAAGAGCCGGTGGTCTAGAGGAGCCGCGGTGGTCTGGACTAAACCAGGACTAAACCTGGTGTTGTGAGATGTGTCTATATTGTGTCTATAGCTCAGTGCAGAAGAAAGAGAGAGAGTGAGTGAGTGTGTGCGCGCGCCGGGGGCGCTGTATGTATGGCTCCGCGGAGCAGTGGAGCCGGGTCGGTCTGGGTGTGTGTCCGCGTGTGCTCTCTCAGGGGAGAGACAGAGACGGCGATCGGGCAAGTAGAGGGTAAAAAGGTGCTACTCCTACAGTGTAGTGAGCTAATAAAGCCCCACTCTGCAGCAAAACCACTCCCTTTTATTTGCATTCTCATCCACCGCAAGCGCACGAGGTCCAGAAGGGAGTTAACCCCGGAGGGAACGCTGTCTCCGGCCCTGGAGAAGACGATCTCCCCTGTGCTCCCCAACCACGGTTAGGGGACGAGAACAGGAAAGGTTAACACTGGACTAAACCAGGAGGAGCCACGCTCACATGCGCTCAGACTGCGTGCGGTCCCCTCCTCGCTGCTCGCCTTAGCTGTGACTCGTGAGAAACCAGGAAATAGACCCGCACGCAGCGCTTTAATCCACCTGGTTTAGTCCAGGTTTAGTCCAGGTTTAGTCCAGGTTTAGTCCTGGTCCAGTCCAGGTTTAGATCTTGGTCTAGTCCTGCTGTCAGCTCCGCGCCGGGTCATGCTGCGCACACGTGTCTGCGCAGTTTTCTCCCCCCTCCCGCTTCCCCCCACACTTCAATATTGATATGTTTTGTTGAAAATCTATGAAAGTTTGAGTGTTTAAACGAGAGACAAACGTGAGAAAAATTTAAATCCAGTCTGAGAAACCAATCAGAACACATTGTTACACTATAAAAAAAAGTTATACTATAAAAAAAAAAAACTTGGATCGGGGCCTTGGAACGAATCAGGCTTTTTCTATTGAAATAGCTACTCAACTTACGAATTTTTCACGTTACGAAACCACTTCTGGAACGAATTAATTTCGTAAGGTGAGGTACCACTGTATATTAGGAGCAGTGGGCAGCTGCGCCTGGGGACCATCTCCATGATCTTCTTGCTTCGGTTTGGTCAGGACCTAAGCTGGAGGATTTACCTATGGTGCATGTTTTGGGTTGATGGGGGAAACCGGAGTGCCCGGAGTAAACCCATCCAGACACGGGGAGAACATGCAAACTCCACACAGAAAGGCCCAGGCGACCCGGGGATCGAACCCAGACCATGCATGCAAACTCCACACAAAGCACACACAGAAAGGCCTGGGCGACCCGGGGATCAAACCCGGAACCTTCTTGCTGTGAAGCGTGAGTGCTACCCACTCAGCCACCGTGCCGCCACTACGAACACTACTAATACTACTTTTAGTATCGATTGGTATCTAGGTATGAATAGGGTGTTTTCACGCGACGTCATAATCTGGAAGTCGGCCATGTCGGAGACATTCGAAACAAAACAAAACATTGCGCTTATGCCGCCAAGTTAAAAAAAAAGCAAAATGGTCAACTATTGTCGGGTCCTAGTCTGTCACAATAGATCGGACAGAGAAAAACACCTGCAGTTCTATCGTTTACCTAAAGTAGTGACCAAGCAGGGTGAACAGATGGAGGAAAGGAGGCAACAGACAAGGCGACAGAGGCGGAAAGACAATATTCATATTTTAATCTTTGCAAAATGTGAATAAAAAAGCAATATACTAGTACTTAAACACGTTACACATGTAATACAAGTATGCCTACCTTTGCCATCACAATACGCTTGTCTCCAATTGTCTGCACTTTGCGCTCTCATACTCACCCACAAACTGGTTGTTGCCTCCAGACCTTTAGAGCTCTGAAGGTCTTGAACTGTATAAGGGCTAAAGTTTTTTCATATAACGCTTCTTTTCTTTGGCATCCAACTTCTCTCTGTACAACTGGTCAACTGTATCAGACATTTTGGATTCCGATGTGGAAGGTTTATCGCAAAATTTAGATTTTATTTCTGCACGGTTGCTTTATAAGAGTGTTTACTTTGAGTGAGCAATATCTCCAACAAGGTCGCACATCCGGGTCATGGTCGAGTCCATGAAAATACCCTATACTTTTGACCACTCTACTGTGTCTGCTTGTTTTTGTGCATACACATGAGTACACAGGGCCTGGTACAGAAAAGCTCCTCTTTTTGTGACTCATGCGTGGAGTAGAACATGAGCAGGTGTTCACACATATTGTTCTCCTCACACTGTCGGCCAGTACATAGCACTTGAAACACATTTTATATTTCACATATCCTCCCACTCTTGTAAAGGCACTTGCCAATGACAGACTGGACCAAAACTTGTGAGATGTTCCATATTCACAGCAAAGATATGAGTATTAAGTATTAAGGCGCTGTACCTGATTTCTGATACTACTGTCTACTGATTTTCTGATGTTGTTTCCTCATCATAAACACACCTGAAGTTCACCTGCTTGTCTTCATGGAGATGTTATTGGTTTGTCTAGAATGTTCCACAGTAGAGATTAAACCTGTCTATCTCAAGAGTGACAACTAGGCTACAGTGCAGTGTGTTTAATGTCATACCGTGAAACACTCCAGACAAAGCAATAACATCTCCATGGAGACAAGTAGGTCATGTGTATTAAAGGAGCACAATGCACCTTTAAGATGTGTGAAGAATCCCTCAGTCGTCCAGGTAGAATCCATGATAAAAGGAGAAATTCAATTTGTCAACTGGACAAAGTTTATTTGGTCGAAAACGTTTCACAAGTCATCCGAGGTGCTTCGTCAGTTCTGGTTAGAGTGCTGATGGACACTGCTTATATCTAGCTGCAGGGAGGAGCTAACTACACTGAAATTATTCTGAAACTATCCCACCATTCATCAGCCCATCACCTCTGCTCCCACACCTACCCTCACCCCCACGGAGGAACCCAGCTCAGTGTCTTTGTCACCTGCCCAGGGGAGAAGGCAATTGGAGAAAGTTCACCAAAACAAGTCTCCTGGACCAGACCAAGTCAATCCCCACGTGCTGAGGACATGTGCAGCACAGCTCACTGGGATCCTGCACTTTCTCTGCACACTGATCCTGAAGTTTGAAAAGATACCGGTGCTATGGAAGACCTGCATTGTGCCAGTGCCCAAGAAACCTATCCCTATGGACTTATTGACTTCCGACCAGTTGCTTTGACATCTCATGTCATGAAATTGTTTGAGAGACTTGTGCTGGGTCAGCTCAGACCCCTGGTGGCACCATCCCTGGATCCTCTACAATTTGCCTGTCAGACCCACATTAGTATGAATGATACTTTAATCTGTCTTCTGCCGTGGGCTCACTCTCACCTGGATAGTGTTAAGGGCTAAGTGACGATATTGTTCTTCATTTTCTCCAGTGCCTTTAACACAATCCAGCCCTTTCTGATGAGTGAGAGACTGCTCAGTATGGGTGTCATCTCCTCCATTGTCTCCTGGATTACTGACTACCTGTCAGCCAGGCCTCAGTATGTGTGACTGGGGACCACCCTGTCTGACACTGTGGTCAGTAATGTTGGAGTCCCCAAGGGTACAGTCCTGTCTCTGTTCCTGTTCACTCTGTACACCTCTGATTTCCAGTACAGCTCAGAGTCCTGCCATTTGCAGAAGTTCTCTGATGACTCTGCAGTGGTAGGGTGTATCAGGGATGGACAGGAGCTGGGGTACAGGACACTGATTGCAAATTTTGTGGTCCCAGTGGTCCCAGGCAAACCATCTGCTCCTGAACGTTGACAGGACCAAGGAACTGGTGATTGATGTCAGGAGAAAGAGGACACCACGTGGACTGGTGGACTGCTACAAGTACCTTGGCATCCATGTGAACAACAGGCTGGACTGGAGGGACAAGTGTAATGCTGTCTACAAGAAGAGCATGAGCAGACTCTACTTCCTGAGAAAGCTCAGGTCTTTCAATGTGTGCAAGTTACCGGAGATCTTCTACCAGTCTGTGGTTGCCAGCGCCCTGTACTTCACTGTGGTCTGTTGGGGGAGCAGCACCAGTAAAAGGGACATCGGGAGGATTGACAAACTGATCCGTAAAGCTGGTCACGTGATCGGCTGTGAGCTGGAGACGTTTGGGGACAAGAAGACGTTGGACAAACTGCTCTCCATCATGGACACTCCTGCTCACCCACTGCACCAGACCATAGAGGGACAGTGGAGCTCATTCTCCTACAGCTACATTCATATCCTACAGCTCCTACAGCTACATTCATATCATATTCCATACAGCTGTACAACAACTCACCATTATGTAACAGATCCTGTCCTGTGGAAGACCTCCTGTGTGGTCCCAGTTCCCAAAACAACAGACGTCAGGGAACCGGCCCACTACAGACCAGTCGCCTTGACCTCCCACCTCATGAAGACCATGGAGAGGGTGATCCTCAGCCACCTCCACTCTGTGGTGAGCCCCACCCTGGACCCGCTGCAGTTTGCCTACAAGCCAAACGTAGGAGTAGAGGACGCCGTCATCTACTTTCTGCAGCGGGCGCTCACCCACCTTGAGACCGCCGGGAGTGCTGTGAGAGTCATGTTCTTTGACTTCGCCAGTGCCTTTAACACCATCAGGCCGGCGCTGCTGCGGGGGAAGCTGGAGGACGCGGGAGTGGATGGACATCTCGCTGCCTGGACCATCGACTACCTCACTGACCGTCCACAGTACGTGCGGCTGCGCGGCTGTGAGTCAGAGGTGGTAGTCTGCAGCACGGGGTCCCCCCAGGGTACTGTCCTCTCACCCTTCCTCTTCACCATATACACCTCGGACTTCACATACAACACGGACAGCTGCCATCTCCAGAAGTTCTCCAACGACTCTGCCATTGTGGGCTGTGTGTCAGAGGGGAACGAGCTGGAGTACCGCTCGGTCATCAGTGACTTTGTGGACTGGTGTGGGCGCAACCACCTATGCCTTAACACCAGTAAGACAAAGGAGCTGGTGATCGACTTCAGGAGGAGACCACTACCTCACTCACCGGTGAACATCCAGGGGCAGGACATAGAGACTGTGGACAGTTTCAAGTACCTGGGTGTTCACCTCAACAATAAACTGGACTGGTCCCACAACACCGACGCCCTGTACAAGAAGGGCCAAAGTCGCCTCCACCTCCTAAGGAGACTGAGGTCCTTTGGAGTGTGCAGGCCTCTGCTCAAGACTTTTTATGACTCTGTGGTGGCCTCTGCTCTCCTCTACGCTGTCGTCTGCTGGGCCCCAAGCAGCACAGAACGGGACAGAAAAAGACTGAATAAACTGGTTAAGAGGGCCAGTTCTGTTCTGGGCTGTCCTCTGGACCGTTTAGAGGAGGTGGCTGAGAGGAGGGTACTGGCCAAATTCATGTCCATTAAGGACGACACCTCTCACCCTCTGCACCGGACTGTAGAGGAGCTGAGCAGCTCCTTTAGTAGCCGACTAAGACACCCCCAGTGCAAGAAGGAGCGCTACCGCAGATCCTTCATCCCCACCGCCATCAGACTGTATAATTCTAACACATAGGCCAGACGTGCAATATCCTCCTTTTTCATGTTGATGCTTGTTGTTACTATTATCATTATTACTATTTTCCATTATTATTATTATTACGTATTACTATCTGTATTATTTATTACTTACTTTATCCCCTCCCTGCCTGCATGCACTTTTTCCCTCTTGTCCAATTGTCCTGGAGCTACTGTGGCGAGTAAATTTCTCCTGTGTGAGATCAATAAAGGCTTATCTTATCTCTTATCTTATCAGATCATACTCCCTACAACTGTACAACTCAATCTTAAAGGTCCCATGACATGGTACTTCTTGATGCTTTTATATGGTGCCTTAATGGTTCCCTAATACTGTAAATGAATCCTTCTTCAAAATCAACACTCAGTGCATGAGAAAGACCCATTTACACAGACATGGTCAAAAATTCACTCTCTGAACGACTCATTCTGGGCCTTCTTGCTTGAATGCAAATGAGAAGGACACAGATTGGCTTAAAACACATTTTCACAGAAAATAAAATTAAACCACTGCTGTTTCAGAGGTCCAGAGGGTCGGGTAAAGGACTTCCGAGCCTAGAAACACTCGCATGTGCCTCCAGGCAAATAAAAAAACGCATTTCGCATTGTATAGCTCCTCCGCAGTCCAAACTCTCTGGGCGTGATTTCCAGAGACAGGGGGTGGAGATCCAGACGATGGTGGAACTGCATTTGCATTTCTTTTTTCGATGTTACGTAACAAAGTTGCCTTGTCCAGAATCGCCCGTTTGAGCTGTGTTTTTTTCAAACGCAGAAAAGGATCGCAAATGCTCAGTTTAGACATTTCGCAACTTTTAGCCATTGGGGGGGCCTAAACAGGGTAGGGGAGCTCACATTAACGTTCAAAAACCTCAGAAAGTGAAAATTTCATGCCATGGGACCTTTAAGTAACAGATAACCTTATGCACTGCCATTCTTGTCTCCTGTATATAGCTGTGATTGTATATTTTATTTTAGATTTTATTACTTATTTTTCTATTTTATTTTGACTTGTACATATACATTTATTATTTTTATTTTTATAATTATGTCTCATTTGACACCGGTCTTTTGCTCTTTTTTGCTATACCATCTATTTTTGTTACTGTTATATATTATATTGTGATGTGTGAGCTACTGTATTCAAATAATTTCCCTTGTGGATCAATAAAGTTTGTTTAAGTCTAAGTCTAAGTCTGGAGTTTAAAAACACAGTGCAGCTCTTCCTGTATTACCACATGACATCACAATGTGGAACAAGGAGTGGTTTTTTTTTTGAGAGAAGAACTCAGTCTAAATCTGTAAGGTTTGTGTGCTAAACATGTGTATATGAAACAAAACACAACTCCAGGTCTGTTTGTGATGAGGAACGTTATAGCATAGATCAGAAAATAGTGTAATATGGGCCCTTTAAACACTAATTCTATAATATATGTTCCAAATGACATAATTCCTTCTTGTTCCTGTAGGTTTCATCTGATCGAGGACCTGTCTTATGAGGATGTGAAGAAATGCTACAGAGGCTCGGTGAGTTAGCATCTTTCACTTTGACAATCCACAGGTGACAAATAACGAAAAGCATCAAAACAGAATGCTCAAAAAGAAAATCCAAAAGTCTATTTTTAAAGGTGCACTGCGCAACTTTTCTGGTGGAGGGTTTGCTATTTACTTGTCTCCATGGAGAAGCTATTGCTTTGCCTTGAATGTTTCATGGTATGACGTTTAACATATCCATCTAGCATTTATTCATAATGGGTGTTTCTGTTGCTCAAAAATACAATAACTCCACCATTCTGAACTGTACTATAGTGTAGAACTGTAATGTAGCGTAGAGCTGTAACCTGCTTGTCCCTCTTATGATAGATTGTGGAACTTCTATGGATATAAGCCGAGGGCAGACTCTCCACTAGAAATGTTACACAGTGCACCTTTAATATTGGAAAAGAAAAACATTTTAGCTTGTTTTTTGTCATCTTTTTAAGTTGTGTATAGAATCCCTCACTTGTGTATAGAATTTGCTTCAGTCATGGCAATTCAATTTGTCAAATTGAATTTCTCCTTTTGTCATCTTTTTAAGTAGATTATGGCCAGGCACTATATTATGCTCTTTGCCAAGTAATTCCCTTATGAAAACAATACCTGGAATTGTTTATGTAACTTTTCTGGTGAAGGGTTCGCTACCTGCTTGTCTCCATGGAGATGTCATTGCTTTGTCTGGAATGTTCCACAGTCCAGTATTAGACCACCAGGCCAAGCCTTACTCAGTATTGTTTTTCATTAAATACACCTGTAAGTGAATAATTGCAAGTTTAATGCTGTACTGTAGAACATTAAAAGTGCTGTACCGGATCTTTTACCATCTTAAGAATGTGGAATACAGAACTAGTTCATTTTAAAGAGTTTGCAGTGGTCCAAAGTTATTCCTCAGTTCGTGCATCCTAATTATTCACCATGATGAGTTTACAATCACTTCTCACAACTGTCAGAGGCTGTGTCTGAATGTCCACCCTAGTCCCTAACACTCATTCACTACATAGTTCCGCACCCTTTAGCGCCCTCTACAGTGCACTCATTCACAGAGCGATTCGGACACGCATCGCACTACATTTGGGTCACATGACTCGTGTAGGTGAAAAAAGTTAGCTAAACTCCGATAAAACATGATTTCTTGATCAGATCAGAGTGACACACAAGTATTTATGGACTAGTATTTTTTCGACCTGGATCTCATGCAAAGTCTGAGATGTGGAAAACTCTTTGAACAGCTAGAGTTAAGTTAAGCCACCATCATAACAGGTTTTATTCAGAATCACATATCTACAGAGCCTTAACCCAGCGCTTTCATTCAGTCGTGTTGTGTCCAGTTAAAGGGATATGCCACCCCCAGGTCAAACTTTGGCATCTCCCCACAGTCCAGAGACTAAAATAGTGGTGATAAGTTTTCTGGTGACGCAGCCATTGTCCGAGTCTGTCAGCACTGACCGCCGCGGTATCTGCAGCTACTCCGCCTTAGACTGGAGTCTAACGTCGCCAGAGAAAGATTTCGGCCAAAAGGAATTAATTTGCTCGATGCTTTTCCCAATTACTTTCTGTGTAGTGCGCATTCATATCGAGTGCAAATAAATGAGCAAATCAACACGGAGAGCTTGACTTGGGTCATTTTGGGTGGGAACTATTTTTCAGTGCGGAAAAACACAGCCGAAGCACACACCACGCTGACAGGGGAATCCCTGTTACGCACCAGGAAGGGAGTTCCCCTGTTACGCAGCGTGGTGTGTGCTTCGGCTGTGTTTTTCCGCACTGAAAAATAGTTCCCACCCAAAATGACCCAAGTCAAGCTCTCCGTGTTGATTTGCACATTTATTTGCACTCGATATGAATGCGCACTACACAGAAAGTAATTGGGAAAAGCATCGAGCAAATTAATTCCTTTTGGCCGAAATCTTTCTCTGGCGACGTTAGACTCCAGTCTAAGGCGGAGTAGCTGCAGATACCGCGGCGGTCAGTGCTGACAGACCTGGACAATGGCTGGGTGACCAGAAAAACGCTTTCCACCACTTATTTTAGTCTCTGGACTGTGGGGAGATGACCTGGGGGTGGCATATCCCCACAGTCTCTGAACGCCGTTGTTTTTCCGACCCTTGCAATGCATTGTGGTCTATATTGCCCACTATACTGTATGTCCGCTACATTTCAAGGTACATTGTGGGGAAATTTTGAGTGCACTGGACATTTGGACACCCTAAAAATGGCGTAAACCCTAAGCCCCATGCCATAAGTAGGAAATAGTGTGGACATTTAGACAATGTCCAGTTTAGACACAGAAAGAACAGAGCAGACTTATTTTGACCTCAATAGCTGCAAATCAAAGTCAAATCAATAAGATCACCTTGGAGACTAGGAGGCAGTACAACATCCACCAGAAATTTACATAGTCCTCTTTTGACGTTATTTCAGAAAGCCTTACATAAGCATAATATGGTACCTTAAACTTTGGCCAGCTTGATAAACGCTGTACTGTATTCTTGTTTTTAATTTTGAATGCATTTTGTGTTCCGCTGTGTCCCCTTGCTTTCTGCGCATTCTGCAGGTCTAATCTCATCTTTGCTTCAACATCACTTTATTTTAAACCCTGAAAGTGCTTCACGAACTGTACAGAAACGGAGAGGAAGCACGTGTATTTTTGCATATGAACATTTCTGGCACACTCGCCACTGTTCAGAACCGTCACGCTGTGAGTCCGTATGCTCAAGCACAATACTGGGCTATATTAAGAAGAGACCAGGGTGGAGCGCCAGCAAAACAAGTGAGACATACCAGCCAAGTTTAAGCATATTTACCGTCATTGAGGAGAAACGCAAGCAAGAAGCAGCGCATGGATGTTAGCTAAACACACTGTGTTAGTTGAGGAAAGTGAAATTAGCTTCTGGTTGGAAAATTTAGGGTTTAAAGGGCCCATTTAGGCTATTTTCTATGTTATTATGTTGTTTCCTCATCACAAACATACCTGGAGTTGTGTTTTGTTTCATTCACACATGTTTAACACCAGGGACGTGCACAGGAATTCTGAGGGGCAGTTGCTCTGACCTGAAGAAAGGGCAAACCAACCCCCCCACAGGCTATGAAGCGTCTGGAGGAGGCTTGTGGCTGCTCCTCATCTTAAATGTAATGTAATTATGAAAAATTGCCAGTAGTAGGCTAAAATGAGTCTGATTAATTAATCCATTAGCCTACACAGTATCATCTCATCTTTATCATAATGCAATGTCCCTGTCTCACCTGCTGGTTGGATTTTTCTTAGCCAAACCTGCAGTGATGTGCTCTCCTTTGCCGCCTCGCTGAGGGTTTTCTCTCTCTCTCTCCTGCAACCGCCTCTTTTCCGTGGGCATCACTTAACATAACACACATTACCCAAAATAGTGATAAGATTTAGTCATTTAACCATTTTGAATGAAAGAATTCATGTAATGCATTATTTCCATCATTCATTCTGCTGCTAAAACCAAAAGTTAGAAACTTAGCAGCCTGTTGAAATAATGGGTTGTTTGTCTGTAAGCTAGTTAGCTGTCTGATTATTTAGACCGCCGCTCGCAAACCTGTCCGGCTCGTGAGTGAATGAGGCTGCTTGTATTTTAGGAAAAATGTTTTGAGTGGCAATTTTTTGTTTTCGACTCGGAAGGGCAACGTCAGTCCAGGAGGGCACAGGGGCAGTTGCCCGAGCAACCTGAGCAACCCCCCTGTGAACGTCCCTGTTTAACACACAAACCCTGCAGATTTAAGCTGAGAAACAAACAGAGAACACTCTGCTCCACCTTGTGATGTCAGGTGGTAATAAAGGAAGTGCTCCATTGAGGTTTTAACTCTATACAATATCTGCTGAACTAAAGGTAAAAAGTAGCTGTTAAAGTAAAAACTAGCACTTCATGACATCACAAGGTGGAACAGAGCTTTTTGAGTTTTAGGGATGTAGACAGATAATGGATTATTATCAAACGTGTGAATGAAACAAAACACAACTCCAAGTATGTCTTAGGAGGTAACAATATTCTAACATGGCTTAAAGTTCACCACAGTTCATTTTGTGTAATATAGGACCTTCGTGTAATATAGGAGGCTGCTGCTGCTATGGCTAGATGCAAAATAGATTCTAAAGGTAAGTATTATAAGCTGTTTTATGATATGCTAAAAGTTTGTATCAGTTACTTGAAGCATTTTTCAGTGAGCAGTTGTATAGCACGAGAAATGAGATCGCTTTTTATAATATCACTTGGCCTTCAAATGTAAATATAGATTTTTGATAAGATGGTTCTAAAACACTAGATACCAGTGGTGGAGGTGGAGGAAAGGCTGAGGAGGCTGGTGGTTCTGCTGCTGCGGTGAAGATGGACTAGAGGAGATAAGGGCACGTGACTCAAAAAGCAGCAAGAAAGAGCGGAAAGAGAGCATATTTATATGAATGTCTTGAAAGGTGATTGGTTGAGAGGCAAGTTAAATTACTCCTTAGGCAGAACACTTCACATTCCCTAGTATGAAAGTGAAGTGTGAGTGAGTGTTGGAGGTTGTCGGCACAGATTGGCAGCCTTGCTTCCGTCACTATGCTCCAGGGTAGCTGTGGCTACAATAGTAGCTTGCCACCAACAAGTGTGTAGTGAATGTAAAGCACTTTGGGTGTCTTGAAAGGCGCTATATAAATGCAATGATTAATTAATGAATTAAAAGTAGAAGGCTGTAATTGGCTGACAGTGACAAACAGGTGACAGAAGGACAGAAAGAGGAAATATAATCTTTCAGAAAACTTTCAGAGACCAAATTTGAATTTGCCATCACACTAATGTTAACAACAACTAGGATGCTAAGTGTACACCAAACTTACTTCCTTGTTTGCGGAAGATTAAAAACACTCAATCATATGGACCACTGCTCCAAATTTGCTCCTATAACTGCTAGCCTTGGTGAGCTTTATTTGACTGGAGCCAAACATTGTGGGTGATGTTGTTTTTGAATGCTGCTTTGTTGCCTTAGAGTAGACAGTTATGCCCAGCACTAGATTGTGGCTGTTGTGTTAGCTGCAGAGTGGTCCCATAGCGCCCCCTAGTGTAGCCGGATGGGGCTCACCAGCACTGACAGGGCTAGGGGGCAGTGTGTGTCTTGCAGCAGCCTCCTTCAGGCCCTGGACGTACGCGAGTGTGTGTGCATGTATGGATCCAACGTGCTGAGCCTGGTGCACAGCTCTCTGGTGTCTGCAGCCGCGGGGGCCGGAGCCACCAGCGGGGGCGCTAAGGAGCTGCTCATGACTCTGCCCTGTCCCTCTGCACAGACTGTCAGCAAGTACAACTCCCAGTACCACAAGCTGTTTCCCGGAGTGCCCCCAGATGAGATTCTCATGAAAGGTACGGAGAGCAGACAGAGGAGGACACATGAACTTATGTGTACTTGATGTTTGGGGTGTAACACCTTTTTTCTGACCTGCGGTGTGAAAATCCCCCAAAATATTAAAACAAATAAAAATATATATATCAGTTCTACAATTTTGTTAAAAAGCCTTTTCCCAAAATCACATCATTTTTGGTGTAACTCATTGAATGTTAGACATTTTACCATGCAGTGTGACTCACTCATTCACTACAGTTTGCCATGTCTGAAAATTCTAATAAATGACATAACACGTCTATCTTGTTGGTTTAATAATTATGTAACGTCACATCTTAAAGAATTGTTTTTTCTTAAGAAATACAGCTGTCACACCATAAGACATCAGGACAACAGATGCATATTCACTTTTTTTCTGAAAAATGTAATTTTACAAAAATAAGAAAATGATTATTAATTTAGACTTGTAGCTTAACCCTTTGCCCCCAGAGCAGAGTTCTTGGTGCATAAATGGCAGATGAATGTAACCAGAGATCTGTGATTTTTCATTCATTCTAAAACGATATAAGATAAGATAAACTTTATTGTCCCCAATGGGGAAATTTGTCTTGGGCTCACTGCCCGCAGCTTAAAAACACAGATACACTCACACATACAGTTCAAACAGACAAACAGAAAACAGTCGCAGCTCATTGCAAGATACATTTTGTCCATCGTTGATGTCCATTGTCCATTTGTGCACTGCACAACCTTACAGTGTTCTATTTATTGCACCAGCTCTATTGCACAGATAATTATTGCACAGATAATTATTGCACAGATAATTATTGCACAGATAATTATTGCACAAGCCTTATTACACAAACTGTTATTGCACAATAGTTATTGCACCATTCAATATAAAGTGACTAAGTGCACCTTTTTTGTGCAAATTTGTTCAAGAGTGCAACAGAAGAGTGCACAAATGAGAGTTTATCTCTGTTACTCTTAAAGTTATGCACTCGATAGCGTCTGCCTGATGGGAGCATTTCATATTCCCCATGCAACAGGTGAGACAATCCGTCTGGCCTGAGCGAGCACAGAGTCTTGAAAAATGTCCCGCAGAGAAGGAAACTCTTTCATGCCAATCACCTTCATGGCCTTATTTACCAGTTTTTCAAGTTTGGTTTTACATTGGACAGTTAAGGAACCAAACCATTCAACCATACTGTAGCGTATGAGACTCTCCAAAACAGCATTATAAAAACAAGTCACGTAATTTATGGAATACATATTTATGCACAGTTGAGTAGAATTTTAGAGGAAGAAAAATATTATTTAGAAAGTCATTTAAAGTGATAACGGCGAAAATGAGCATCACATTAAGTCCCCTTATACAAATACACTGGGCCAGTCTCATTATCAGGCTCTACATGGCATTTTATATTTGC
Source organism: Paratrypauchen microcephalus (assembly GCA_036785185.1). Classification (NCBI taxonomy): domain Eukaryota; kingdom Metazoa; phylum Chordata; class Actinopteri; order Gobiiformes; family Gobiidae; genus Paratrypauchen; species Paratrypauchen microcephalus. The sequence continues at coordinate 2,485,693 of JAVJIX010000149.1, forward strand.
TGAGTTACAATAGGGCACAGTAGGGCTGGCAATCAGTGTACCTCTCAATAGAATCTCCAGTGCTTGTACACAAAACACCCACATTCTAAAGCCAGGTACGTTTCACACTTCAGTTTCATTTTCTGTCTAGAATTTTCTGTGTTGAGCTGTGTAGTCACATTTCCCATTAAAGTGTTCAAATAAAGCTTTGTGTGTGATCTTTATGCAGCAGGTCAGCCAAAACTAAATACCAGCCTGCTGGATATTTAAAACTGATATTGATACTCTAAAAAGTGAAATAATTATTATTAACACCAATGATATCACACATGCAATAACTGATTTATTACAATAAAGCTTGGGATAGAATGCCAAAATCGAACCATGTGGCTTTAGCAAAAACAATGTCAATAGTAAACAAATGAGCCATTGAACAACCTGATACGCATTATACATTTTGTGCATAATAATATACAGCCTTTTATGAAATATACAATTCAATTAGCAATTCATCGAACCATAGTTACATTCTTAACTTTGATTTTCTCTTGTGAACCCCCAGTGTACTCATGTGCCCTGCTCAGAGACATCCTCCTACAGGGACGCCTCTACATCTCCAGACACTGGCTCTGTTTCTACGCCAACCTTTTCGGCAAAGACATCAAGGTACATCTGACCAAGCATTCACCTCGCCGCACCTCAATCTTCATCTGACCAATGAAGGGACCCAAGCCCGCTCCTCTTGTTACCAGTAAAACGCCTCACAATCTTCCCCATTGTTCAGAGCTGTGATAGTCTTACAGGACACATACCTCTCACAGTGATGTTATTGTGAGGCGGTGTGTTATGGAGCTGACATTTCCACAGTGTCCTCCTGAGGCCTGAGTGACAAAAAGCTGCTTATTCCAACAGCATTCCTCACATTCACTGAAATACAAGACAGCCTCCTCCGCTGACGGGCCTTTGTCACTGTCATTGTCCTGTGCTCTAACTGCACAGCAGACATTTTCTTCATTTTCTTATCCTTGAGTAACGTTTGGGGGAAATAATATTTCTCCCAATTATGCATTATATAAAGACATATTATGTCTTTGTATAATGCATAATTGGGAGTAATACTACTTTGTTTTACTTAGTTTTTTCTGATATTAACATTTACATATGTGGATATTTGGCTAAAACAAAAAAGACATTATTTTGAATCAGTAAGACTAGCTTTATTTTGATCATTATAAATAATATTTTTCCCCAAACCTTTTTTAGTATGTAGTATTTTTGTAAAACACCAGAATCTCTTAGTACACCTCATGACTTGTTTACTGTGTGCTACAGGTGGCCATCCCGGTCGTGTCAGTGAGGCTGGTGAAGAAGCACCGGACAGCAGGATTGGTGCCCAACGGCCTGGCCATCACCACGGACACGGGGCAGAAGGTGGGCACAGGAGCAGGGCACTTTAAAGGGCATTTCAACCCTATATGTCCAAGAGCGTTCTAGAATACAGAGTCAGAGGGGGTGTGTCATAGAGGGGTCCCCCGGGGGGAAAAAAGTGAGGATTCAGTCCAGGACTCAGTGAACTTGAATACTGTAATTTCCGGACTATTGAGCACGCCTGAATATAAGCCACATCTGGTAAATTTTAAAAGAGAAAAAAATGTGTACATATAGGGACAAAAAAAATAAATGTTGGTTTCCGATTTGTTGACAGTTCTAGACATGGGTAGGTAGGGAATTTATTTTATTTTATTTATTTTTTTTTTTTCCTGTGGGAATATGGACATTTTTAAATTTTATTTTATTTTATTTCCTTCCACAGCAGTACTATTTCAGTAAAGACTATAATTGACATTGGCATAATTTCCCAAAGCTATCTCAATGCTAAGAGCATATTCTATACTCAAGTATAGTCAAACGAAGCTCCAACATGCCGTGTGAAACCAGGTCGTTGACTGTACCAGAGTACATGTAGAATATATCTTACAATGTTACAAAAATACATGCTGATTTTGTATTGTTTTTTCTGTTCTTCTTTCAAATGGCAGTCATTAAATTTAGAAGCAGTAAACAATTTTGAATACTACATTTATTTAACACGGTGTTGACATTGGTCAACTTAAAACTGGCACTGCATAATCATAACAATTCACCGTGACCACGCATATGTCCAGTGACACCATCGCCATTGTTTTTATGGGTACAGACAGAGAATTTTACAGATCACAGAAAAACAGAAGCACATTACAGGGGGGTCCTCGGGTTACAATGTTGATTAGGGTGACCATATTGTATTTCACTGAAAAGAGGACACACTTCCAGCTCGCGCGCAAAATATATTTTTTTTGAGTTTTTTCCCCCCATTTTTAGGGGTTTTATGTGGGTCGGGGGCTTACTGTGCTTCTGAATTCCCCAGAAAAGAACACTTTACCTGGATATACTGAAAAATAGCCCAAAACACTCACAAACAGTTGCTTTATAAATAATATATTTATTAATATAAGCAATCTTAAGGCTGACACTTACACCTTAGTTAAGAAAAAAGAAAAAAGAAAAAGAGAGTTAGCCTATCCTTCAATGTTCAGTAAGCCCATTCTTCAAAATAATGTGTCTAATGGCTAATGAAAAAAAATATACAAATAATAGAGCGCCCTCGCTTGCATTCACCATATCTTCATTTTTTCCAGGTCGCACAAAGTATGTCGTGAGTTTTGAACTCGAGCTCTCACCCTGCACAGCTATTTTGTGTTTTGTTGTGGCGATATGAGCTTTCAGATCGTTGGACCCCTTATTCGCCACAGAGACGCAAGTCCCAGCTTTGCACACTGTGCATTCTGCCTCCCACTTGTCACGCCCCGGGCGAACACAGGGGTACTTTTTTTGCAATTCATCCGTGAAACTGCATTTGCGTTTCGGCATTTTCTGTGTCTTCGCAGTGCGCCTACCTGCCTGTCAGCCTGCGTGTGTGTGTGTGTGTGTGTGTGAGTGAGTGAGCGAGCGAGCGTGCGTGCGTGTGCGTGTGCGTGTGCGTGTGTGTGTGTGTGGAGCGTGGCGCGCTTGTTTGTGAATGAATGAATACACGTTCCGGGGTTCGACTCGAACTGGAGCGCGTTTCCAACGGAATCAAAAACCCGGACATTTGAAGGATTTTATAAACTCCGGCCGGACAGCCTCTGAAAAGAGGACGTATGGTCACCCTGTTGATCCGTTCTTAAGACTTCGCCCTACAACCACAACAAAGCGTATTCTTCCGCCGTGCGCCGTTCGCGTTTGTTTACGTCGCTTACCACGCTAAACCGCGTAAGACGGAATGACGCGTAATTTTATTTTATTATTTTTTTTACCGTCGTAACCCGAGGACCCCCGTACACATTGCCCCGCGGAAATTGAAAAATACAGTAGGCTATTAGTTTTCTTTCTTTTTTAACCGAAGCTTGTAAAATTAATTTGAGTATCAAATTTATTTTATTTTATTAAGTCCAATAAAATAATTTGGGTCGCATGCAAATCAACAGGGTCGGTCGGCAACCGGAAACTTAGATTTATTTTTTTTAGGCCTAGGCCGCACTTGTCTATAAGCCGCAGGTGTCCATGTCTTCAAGAATGTCTTCAAGTTCAGGCCACCTGCTTTTATTGCCTCTGAAAGCTTTTGTTGTCTTTTTGTATTGAGTCTGTTTGTCGCCAACGTCTCACCATCGACTTACTGATGCCGAGCTCACATGCAGCAGCTCTATTTCGTTCTTTGACAGCCAATCTGCATCATGTGCATTTCTTTGTGTGTTCTCCATGAGGAGGGTGTGTGCATGAAGTGCAAAATAATTGTTCAAAACAAAATCAAACTAGAATCTTCCTCGGCGCATCTGTCTCGCTCTTACGCCTCGTCACTTCACGCTCTACTGCACATGTCTCCTGCAGAAAGAGCGGATGTCCTGTCTGGATCATGTCAGTGTCTGGGATCATGTCGGTGTCTGGGATCATGTCAGTGTCTGGGATCGTGTCGGTGTCTGGGATCATATCAGTGTCTGGGATAAATAATCCGTCCATATATTTGCCACATTGTTGTAAAAGCCAGGTTCAAACTGTAAGAAAAAAGTAGCGGTTTATAGTCCGGAAATTACAGTACTCAACACTGCGCTGTTTCAACACAAGGAGGTTTAAATAGGAGCTGAGAAGGACAGTCTGGAGACATGCTGCACGAGATAACATGAGAAGATAGTAGCAGTAGCTTTTCTGTGAGACGAGCAAGGAAACTGATAATGTTAAAGATCCCATGACATGGTACTTCTTGATGCTTTTATATGGCTCCTTAATGGTTCCCTAATACTGTAAATGAATCCTTCTTCAAAATCAACACTCAGTGCATGAGAAACAGAGATAAGATTAGAAAGAGTAATTTTTCTCTCTCTGAACAGTCCATTATGGGCGTTGTTGCTTGAATGCAAATGAGGAGAAAAGAGATGGCCTATAGTAGAGGGTGAGGGCGTGGCCAAACTCTCCGCTCTCAGCTGTCAGCTGTCCGCTCTGATCCATTTCCGTGTTTTTGCGCGGGGGGAGAGATTTGAAGCGTTCCATTGAAAAATAAACACATTTCCACAGAAAATAAAATTAAACCACTGCTGTTCAAAGGTCCAGAGGCTCAGATAAAGGACTTCCGAGCCTAGAAACACTCGGACGTGCCTCCAGGCAAATAAAAAAACGCATTTCGCATTGCTTAGCGCATTCGCAGTCCAAACTCTCTGGGCGTGATTTACAGAGACGCTCAGTACAGACAGACGGGGGTGGAACTGCATTTGCATTTCTTTTTTTCGATCTGACGTCAATAAGGTGCCTTGTTCAAAATCGCCCGTTTGAGGTCCGATTTTTTCTAACGCAGAAAAGGATCCCAAATGCTCAGTTTAGACATTTCACAACTTTTAACCATGGGGGGAGGGGGCCTAAACAGGGTAGGGGAGCTCACATTAACGTTCAAAAACCTCAGAAAGTGAAAATTTCATGCCATGGGACCTTTAAAGGGACAGTGTGTAAGATTTTTACCTGTTAATTACTGAAATTGAAGATACCCATTCAAAAATACATTGTTTTCCTAGCCTTTTCACTTCCATCATGAAATCAAAGTATTCTTTTGGACTTAGATATAGTCACATAAAAGGGGGATCTTCCCCATATAGAGGCAGCCATTTTGAATACGAGAGCCACAGAAGGACATTTGGGCTCATCCTTCGCCTCGGCTCCTGCTAACAGCTGCTTAGCCGCGCTGCGTTTGGGAGTGAAGGACAGAAGGAGAGAAGGGGAAGGGGAGGGGGGAAGGGGGAGCCTGTGTAAAGAAGCATGCTGCCGGATCACACATCGTAATGGATACAACACGTATTTTGGACTAAATTGTTTTACTGGATTTTATTCGCTGGATCCTTATGGACAGATTGAGACCAAGTTTATGATGAAATACAGAGTTTGACCTGTGCAAAGCCTTCAAAGGTAAGCTAAGTAAGCTAAGTTTTGTGCTTTTCCGTATAAAAGCCCCATGTGCTCGGGGAGTGATTGTTTTGCAGGGAAATGAATTGCATAGTCAAAAAGAGGAGACTGTAAGGTTTCATTTGATGTGTAGATTGTCATGAATCATGATCGGGATTGTGTGTTTTCATGCGAAAAGAAAAAAAAAAAGTGAACGGGGGACCGCGCTTTATGTATACAGCGGTGCGCGGTTCGTGCGCGGGCACGCGAGATTTCGGCGCTACGTCGCGTCCGGGTGACCCTCGAGGTCTGCCATAGCCAAAAGAGGAAGTGGAATAGCTAGTAACCACCTATGCGCCACGAATCCTACACACTGTCCCTTTAAAGAAGCAGCGCTAACCACAGAGAAATTTCAACAATGAACTGGAGGTGTCTGGAGACTGCAGGGGATGCAAAATTGCTCATGTCATCAACATTCCCTGGGGGTGTGATGCTAACTGTAGGCGCTGCTCTGTCTGAAGCTGGAACTACGACAGATCAGCAGGACCATGAACGCTCATATTAATCACAGACTCCTGAAAATATGTTGTTTAAATCAATTTAGTATTTTTTTCTTATGTTTTTTGGACTAATTTGGAAGTGCTTCCTAATGTGTGCACTGTGTCACCATAGTAGCTACTGAACATTTTGCCCAAAGCAATCCCCCAGTGTGATGTCACTGTCAGGACCAATAGATTTGTGGAGTGATGATGTCACTTCTGGGTCCAACCAAAAACTTCACATCTAATTTCTAGCTTTGTTTTTGTTCCTTATTCATCAAACAAGACACATTTACCTTTCAAAAGTGTTTAACCACAAACTGTATCAAATATATAAATAATGAGGTAATAATCTAGAATAATAAAGGATTACCAGTGTGTATATCTCACTAAATGCTCAATGCTAACACTATTTTAGCCTAGATTCTTACCTCACTCTTGCAGTTTTTCAGATTTAAACCCTTGTTAGCATTAAATGACTGTAAATGACTTGTTAAAAAAGAGGATATTGTAAAAATGTGTGATGGACCTGGAAGTAACATCACACTTAACAACCTTATTCACAGCACATTCTTCTAGTACTTTTGTAATATTACACTCTGTAGGGCATAGTTCATACTCAATACCTCCTAAAGCAGTGTTCTCAGAGATTTGCGGTCTGTTAAAAAGTGAATAAATAACTTAAGCGGTTAAACATTTCAAAGCTGCACATAACTCTATATGGAGGAAGTGTCTGCGCAGAACATCAAAGCCTTTGGGAGCTTAGAGCCATAAAATACTTTTGATTTGTTTAATGATATAGTACTAGTATGTTTGCTCACTGATGTCATGAATTCGTATTACCACAGCAGCATCTCGTTCTGCTTATAGTTGGACACAAATGGGATCATGTGGTGGAACGTAACAAAGAAAAAGTAATGAAGTATTGTACTTAAGTATAAACTTTAGGTATCGGAAAATTTAAAAGGTTTATTTTTAATATGTTTTTAACTTGAGCAAATAAAAATATACAGATAAAAATTGCAAACAAAAAACAAATGATTCAGTTGTTTCTGTTGAACAAATCAGTATCATAATCACTACATTTGAAATCTTATAAGACCTCAAAATCTGTGCAATATTTACTCATTAATGGTATGACTATGAGTGTTTTTTCACTCTCCGGACCAGCATTCCTCCATGAAAAAAGTGTGCCAATTGCGTTGAGGGACCAGCTTATCAATTCCATAATTTAGGATTTTGAAAATTTGTTCCAAACAGGAGAAAAAGAGATGAGAAAAAAAACACAAGACAGAGCAAGATAAGGGAGGAGGAAGAAATACGTCTGCTCTCCACGACAGCTAGAACAGAAAGAATCAGCACCAAGAAGCAGTGCACCTTTAACTTGGAGATCTAATACGCTATTTATACAAAGGGTACAAGATTTTGTGTGTGACTACTGATCACTCTTGTCCTGGTTTGAGATACATTATGTAGTTTAGTTAGTTGGTTTAGTCCTGATTTAGTCCTTATTAGTCCTGATCTAATCCTGGTTTAGTCCTATTCTAGTCCTGGTTTACTCTCGGTTTGGATCTGTTCTAGCCTTGGTTTAGTCCTGGTTTGGTCCTGTCCCTGCCACAGTAATTTTAAATGACTGTCAGTGAAGTGAAGTGAAAAATATATATGTTGTAAGGACATTTATTATTGTATTGAAATAAAGCTGCTATGTAAAGAAACCATCCTGGGCTGTGGTTCTTACACTGACGCCTCCAAGACCGCTTGGCTACCTACATCCTGGTTTAGTCCTGGTTTGGTCCTGTTCTAGTCCTGGTTTGGTCCTGTTCTAGTCCGGGTTTAGGCCTGGTTTGGTCCTGTCCTAGTCCTGGTTTAGTCCTGGTTTGGTCCTGTTCTAGTCCTGGTTTGGTCCTGTTCTATTCCTGGTTTAGTCCTGTTCTAGTCCTGTTCTAGTCCTGGTTTAGTCCTGTTCTAGTCCTGGTTTAGTCCTGGTTTGATCCTGTTCTAGTCCTGGTTTAGTCCTGTTCTAGTCCTGGTTTGGTCCTGTTCTAGTCCGGGTTTAGGCCTAGTTTAGTCCTGTTCTAGTCCTGGTTTGGTCCTGTTCTAGTCCGGGTTTAGGCCTGGTTTGGTCCTGTTCTAGTCCTGTTTTGGTCCTGTTCTATTCCTGGTTTAGTCCTGTTCTATTCCTGGTTTAGTCCTGTTCTAGTCCTGTTCTAGTCCTGGTTTAGTCCTGTTCTAGTCCTGGTTTAGTCCTGGTTTGATCCAGTTCTAGTCCTGGTTTAGTCCTGGTTTGGTCCTGTTCTAGACCTGGTTTAGTCCTGTTCTAGTCCTGGTTTGGTCCTGTTCTAGTCCGGGTTTAGGCCTGGTTTGGTCCTGTTCTAGTCCTGGTTTGGTCCTGTTCTAGTTAGGGATGCACCGATCCACATTTTTTTCACTTCCGATCCGATCCCGATACCTGAATTTTGATATCGGCCGATACCGATACTATTCCGATACCAAAAATGTTTGTTTTCAATATTATCATCATTATTGTTTAACTACACCTGCAATTCAACATAATAAAGAAAATACTTAAAGGAAAATTAACGTTTTTTTTACAATCTGAGCCTTCTTTCGGCAATAAAACAGGTAGTTTTACTCACCCATAGCAGTTTGGTGTCAATTGGAGCAGTATCGCAGAACTTATGTTGAGCCGTTCTGTTCTACTAATGATCCCGTATCCGTTAGCGTGAGTGCTCGGGGCACTGATTTGCGGTGTCCAAATAACACAAACTTTAGCACTTTTCAAATCACAGAAGATCGCTGTGTCAGGGTAGACTTTTAGTAGATTCCAAAACGGCCTGAAACCCGATATCCAGCTATAGTTTCATTTGATGACGTCATCAGAGAGGACAGTGCGCATGCGTGAACTCAGCTGTTTTGTAAACACCGCTAGTCCGAAAGAAGCTAACACCGCTCTGAACTTTACTTTTCTGTTGCGATATCGGGTTTCAGGCCGTTTTGGAATCTACTAAAAGTCTACCCTGACACAGCGATCTTCTGTGATTTGAAAAGTGCTAAAGTTTGTGTTATTTGGACACTGCAAATCAGTGCCCCGAGCACTCACACTAACGGATACCGGATCATTGGTAGAACAGAACGGCTACAACATAAGTTCTGTGATACTGCTCCAATTGACACCAAACTGCTATGGGTGAGTAAAACTACTTGTTTTATTGCCGAAAGAAGGCTCAGATTGTAAAAAAAACCCGTTAATTTTCCTTTAAATAACCCCCATATGACTTAATTAACTAAGAGACTTAAGAAAACAAAATAAACCCACAAATGAGCATTAATTGTTCAGTCCGGGTCGAGTGGCCCCCTTTAGCGCACCACTATGCGCTATTTATCGCATGACCAGGAAGTGCCCCGGTTTGGCCCCTGAACTAGAGAGCGGTGCGGAGACAGTGGAAGGTCGGGAGAGCATGTGGATCAGTGAGTTTTAACCCATGCTAACCGTTGTGTTTCAGTACGTGTTTGTGTCGCTGCTCTCCAGAGACAGTGTGTACGACGTGCTCAGGAGGATCTGCACACATCTACAGGTCTAATCTCTATTCTACTCTCACTTCAAACTCAAATGTATTATTATTATTATTATTATTATTATTATTACTGTGGAGTTGGGGTTGATTAGCAGGAGAATTTAAGTAGTAATATTTCATTGGTCAAAGCGGAGAACGTATAGTCAAAAGCCAAACATACTGTCTTATTTACAAGCTATAATAGTTTGAACCAAATCCCTACATGCACTTGCCATTTGACTTATTTTATCTAAGTCTGTCTCATTCATATACTGTAGCTTATTTACTATATCTATTTACAGTATTTATTTATAAGTTTTCAAACGTAAACTAGTCAAACTACGCTAACTCAGAAATGCACAAAGGACATTTTTGGTCAATTTTTATTAACGTTAAGTAGTTTTGCACTCTTCAACACATGCAAAACCATTGTAAAGCTGAGAATATATAGGATTTTTGTGCTTGTGTTACATTTGCATGTCATGTAAAAGTGTACGTTGTAAATGTCATGTTTATGTGAGCAGGTGAATGGGAAGAGCCTGAGTCTGAAGCAGCTGATGGAGGAGCCGGCCCTGTCCCTGGTCAGTCTTTGCACTCTCTCTCCCTTCTTCTCTTCTCTTCTCTTCTCTTCTCTTCTCTTCTCTTCTCTTCTCTTGTCTTGTCTTGTCTTCTCTTTGTTAGGTGTTTTCACTTCTTAGCACCTATTACACTCCTGTGCGGTATTAACGTCTTACACTTAATGATAAAAGGAGAAATTCAATTTGTCAACTGGACAAAGTTTATTTGGTCGAAAACGTTTCGCAGCTCATCCGCGCTGCTTCGTCAGTTCTGGTTAGAGTGCTGGTTAGACACTGCTTATATCTAGCTGCAGGGAGGAGCTAACTATACTGACATTATTCTGAAACTATCTATTTGTTTTTGAGTTTCTGTCTTTTGTTTTTCCAATTTCTCTGGCGTCTAGTTTAGCATACCTATTCAACCCCTAACGACTGTTTCCACACCTCTGGCCCGTTTTCGACCAAATAAACTTTGTCCATTTGACAAATTGAATTTCTCCTTTTATCATGGATTCTACCTGGACGACTGAGGGATTCTTCACGCGTCTTACACTTAACATATTTAGATCGCCATGTTACCTTTTATTGTTTTGAAAATGCTCTATTAATCGAAAACGACGTATTGATGCTCCCCTGCCTTCGCTCTCTGTGCCCCCCTCATTCAGAGCGCCATCACAACACAATCGGCATGCATCCCACTAGGGATGTCAACAATTAATCGATTAACGGTTAATTGTCGATTAAGACGTTGGTCGATCAAAATGCATTAATTGTAATTAACCGCTAACCGCGGACACGCGCACCCGAAACAAGGCAACCACGCTGCGCCAAGCTCGACTCACAGCCGACCGCAGGCGCCAACGGCACTGCTCAGCAGCCCCGGGTGTACCGCGAGGCGAGATCAAACCCGGAATTAAACCACCACGTGCCGCTGCTGCTGGTTTCCAACCAGCAGCAGCGGCACGTGGTGGTTTAATCCTGGTCTAGTCCAGGTCTAGACCCGGTCCAGTCCAGGTCCAGTCCAGGTCCAGACCTGGTTCAGACCTGGTCCAGTCCACGTTTAGTCCTGGTCTAGTCTCTTAGCCAATCAGGACAGAACACAATGTTACACTATAAAAAAATGTTACACTATTAAAAAAAAAATTGGATAGAGCGAGGGATTACTGTATTTTGTTATTCAGCATCAATACATTTGTCTGCTTTTTACTAAGGAATAATTAATTGAGGAATATACAATATAATAATACTATGATAGTCATATTTATGACTCAGTGTTATGTATACTATAGCTTATATTCTTAAAGGGACAGTGTGTAGGATTCGTGGCGCATAGGTGGTTACTAGCTATTCCACTTCCTCTTTTGGCTATGGCAGACCTCGAGGGTCACCCGGGCACGACGTAGCGCCGACATCGCGCGTGCCCGCGCACGAACCGCGCACCGCTGTATACATAAACCGCGGTCCCCCGTTCACTTTTTTTTTTTCTTTTCGCATGAAAACACACAATCCCGATCATGATTCATGACAATCTACACATCAAATGAAACCTTACAGTCTCCTCTTTTTGACTATGCAATTCATTTCCCTGCAAAACAATCACTCCCCGAGCACATGGGGCTTTTATACAGAAAAGCACAAAACTTAGCTTACTTAGCTTACCTCTGAAGGCTTTGCACAGGTCAAACTCTGTATTTCATCATAAACTTGGTCTCAATCTGTCCATAAGGATCCAGCGAATAAAATCCAGTAAAACAATTTAGTCCAAAATACGTGTTATATCCATTACGATGTGTGATCCGGCAGCATGCTCCCCCCTCCCCCCCTCCCCTTCCCCTTCTCTCCTTCGCTCCTGGCTGCATATGGGAGCAGAGGACCGAAGGAGAGAAGGGGAAGGGGAGGGGGGAAGGGGGGAGCCATATACAGCGCGGCTGAGCAGCTGTTAGCAGGAGCCGAGGCGAAGGATGAGCCCAAATGTCCTTCTGCGGCTCTCGTATTCAAAATGGCTGCCTCTATATGGGGAAGATCCCCCTTTTATGTGACTATATCTAAGTCCAAAAGAATACTTTGATTTCATGATGGAAGTGAAAAGGCTTGGAAAACAATGTATTTTTGAATGGGTATCTTCAATTTCAGTAATTAACAGGTAAAAATCTTACACACTGTCCCTTTAAAGACCCTATTGAAACACTAAAATTCAGGTGAAAAACGCAGCTTATCAGTTAATCGTTAATCGATCGATAAGGTCAATCAACTATCAGTTAATGAATTAACTAATAATTTGCATCCCTACATCCCACTAATGCAACTACTGTACATCGCATCAGGTTTGTCAAGTTGTAGTGTATTGTTTTTAGGGATGGGGGAGACACACTTTCCAAAAGATGAGACGAGATACGAGATTGGGTCCACGAGAATGAGACAAGACGAGATTTTAACATAATTCCTAATGTGTGTAGAATCCCTCAGTCGTCCAGGTAGAATTCATGGCAAAAGGAGAAATTCAATTTGTCATAATTTGTGGATATCCTAAATGGGCTTTCAACAAAACTAAGAGAGACAAGGACCACAAACAAGACAGATAATCAGAACCCACGAGAAAGGGTGTAAATATTCCTTACCTGGCTGGTGTTTCTGAAAAACTACAGAGGATTTTCAGACAACATGAAATCCCAGTTTATTTCAAACCCACAAACACTTTAAGACACACACCAAGCCACAAACAAACCAATGTGGTCTACTCCATTCAGTGTAGTGAAGACTGCAGCGAGCGCTACAAAACAAAACAGCCACTTCACAAGAGGATGTGCCAACACAGACGAGAGAGCCAGAGTGGACCTTCATCTGCCGTACATCTCCACCTAAAAGCCACTGGTCACTCCTTTGAGGACAGTGAGGTACAAATCTTGGCCAGAGAAAAAAAAATGGTTTGAGAGGGGAGTTAAAGACGCTATTTTTGAACAGAAATGGAGGTCTCAGACATCATTTGTCTCCCATCTATAACCAAAATCAAAACAAACAAAGAAAAGGGCAGCCAGGTCAGGTCCAGAGGTGTGAAAACACCCATTGTGGCCCTGAATGGTTCTGCTAACAAGACCCCACACTCCACTCCCACTGCATATTTAATAGGCCTGCCTAACTAACACAAACTGTAAACAAATAGGTGTGGCAGTCACAGAGTAATTTCATTGTAGTTAGCTCCTCACTTAAAGGAGAATTAACGTTTTTTACAATCTGAGCCTTATTTCGGTAATAAAACAAGTTGTTTTACTCACCCATAGGCAGTGTCCACCAGCGTCTGACCAGAACTGAAGAAGTAGCTTGGATGAGCTGTGAAACGTATTCGACCAAATAAACTTTTGTCCAGTTGACAAATTTAATTTCTCCTTTTGCCATAATTCCTAATGTATACATTTCGCGGTTCGGTTTCCATTTTCACAATTTTGTTATTTATTTGATTTCATAGTTTTGTTTCCATTCTAGTGCTACTTTTTGGAACTATATGAGATGTAACTCACCAACACAAAACCCTTTTTTGTCCAATCCAAATGTAAACACTTGGGAAAAAAACTATCACAAGATCATTTGCCTCACTCTTCCTCACCCTCCCTTTCTCTCTCTGTAGCTCATACCTTCACATGGGCAGATAAGTTGATTCTAGCGTCTGCCTGGTCCTGTCTGAGCCCTGTGGAGAAGAGCAGAGATGTGTTCTTACGGCCCTCAGCCCTGTCATAGAGCTGCTTTCTATCATTACAGTCTGTGCAGCTAACACGGCCTAAACTTAGCTCACAATGCAGCACTTGTTCATGGTCCAGTGCAGAATCACTTAAAGGAGAATTAACGTTTTTTACAATCTGAGCCTTATTTCGGTAATAAAACAAGTTTTTTTACTCACCCATAGCACTTTGGTGTCATATGGAGCATTTCCGGAGATGTTTTAGATTAGTGATATCCGTTAACAGTGCAAATCAGATCACCTGTTGTAGTTCCAGCTTTTACAGTTCTTTATGGTCAGATTATGTTCAAACTAAACTCAGGTTAAAGTCTAATTTGAGTAACAGAACTTCAGACGGAGCAGTGTCTCTAGTTAGATTCACCCCCCTACAGAATTTTGATGGCATCGTCTGCAAAATAACAATTACCGTGCTAAACTAATTCCAGAATCCCATGCATTCCAGAACATGTTAATAGCAGTCTTAAAGGAAAAGTAACGTGTTTTTTTTTACAATTTGAGCCTTATTTTGGTAATAAAACAAGTTGTTTTACTCACCCATATCACTTTGGTGTCATATGGAGCATTTCCGGAGATGTTTTAGATTAGCGTTAGGCTAACGCCGTTAGCCTAGCGCGACTTATAGCCATAGCTCGGGGCATTCCCCGAGCATGTAATATGCCCCGTGCGGGCTCCAAATAACACAAACTTTAACACTTTTCAAATCATAGAAGCTTGATGTCTTTAGTCTACAATTTTGTTTGAATCAAAAGTGGCCTGTAATCCGAGATTTAGCCATAGTTTCGAGTAGATGAGGACGCCAGTGCGCATGCGCGGAGTGTGCTCTCAGCTCCCAGGACCCAAACATGGAACGCAAAGCTGTAAACTATGGCTAAATCTCGGATTACAGGCCACTTTTGATTCAAACGAAATTGTAGACTATAGACATCGAGCTTCTATGATTTGAAAAGTGCTAAAGTTTGTGTTATTTGGAGCCCGCACGGGGCATATTACATGCTCGGGGAATGCCCCAAGCTATGGCTATAAGTCGCGCTAAGCTAACGGCGTTAGCCTAACGCTAATCTAAAACATCTCCGGAAATGCTCCATATGACACCAAAGTGCTATGGGTGAGTAAAACAACTTGTTTTATTACCGAAATAAGGCTCAAATTGTAAGAAAACGTTACTTTTCCTTTAATCTAAATGATTGCAGCATTAAAGGTGCATTTTGTAACTTTTCTGGTGGAGAGTCCATCAAATGCGTTGTCTGGAATGTTTCACAATATAGCATTAAACCTTTCTATCTTCATGGAGACCAAACCAGAAAAAGTTACAGGTCAAATCTGTGGAGAGGTGTCAGAATGCCTAGGTATTTATGAGCTATAAAACCATGTGTAATTGTAAAAATGTAAAGTAGAGCTGTTTAATGTCATATTCTGCAACATTCCAGGCAGAGCGACCTTTCACATTTTGATCTTGATGAACCACAGTAGCATCTCCATTGCTGTGTTTGTCCAGGATGAGTTCCCAGCTGCAGATGAGTTCCCTGTGGTGGATGAGTTTCCCTCAGTGCTCAAGTGGAGGAAAAGGCCCTCTGTAGTGACCGTGTCCTCCTCCCTTCCCGACCTGCTGGGGACCTCCACAGGCAGCCTCTCATCCCCAGACGTCCCCTTCACACCAGAGACGCCTCTGGAGGGTGCGTAGCCATTTCCGCTGTAATGTAAATATCTATGAGGTTTTTGCAGAGTTGTCCTAAAATCCAAAGATCCTGATAGATGAGGCGGTGGACAGGGAGCTGTGTGTGTTAGCGTCAGAGAGCACAGTGTGTGTACACAGGTGATAAAATTACTACTACAATACTGCAGGGCTCTCAAGTTTTGAGCGGGGTCGTGCGTGAGACTGCGTAATTTCCGAGGAGCGGGCTTGAATTGCGTGAGAAATGCCGTGTGAGCGTGTGAACGCGTCGAATTGTCTCTCTCAATGCGTGAGACTTGAGAGCCCTGCTGTAAATGTTTGTCTAAAGAGCAAACTTAAACTACAAAGCAACTAATGAGAGTTATATAAATGAAGTTATTACCTGATGGTTCTCAGTTTGGTATGATGCCAGCTCACCGCAGTGTGCGCTTAGCAGCTGAAACTACACTCTACAGTCTGCCCAACAACAGAACAATCTATTTTCTTGGCTGATTTTTTTCCGGGGAGCGGGACGGTGAGGAGGGGGAGAGTTTTTTCGCTGAAAACACGCGGTGCCTGCATAAACTGAGCCACACAGACCGATTTTCTGGGCACAAAAAAAAAAAAAAAAAAAATCTAGCGTGAGAAATACCATGTGTGGCGTGTGAGCGTGTGAACACGTCGAATTGCGTGTGTCACACTCTCAATGCGTGAGACTTGAGAGCCCTGATACTGTGTCTGAAGTCCAAGGCCCTCCCCAAGGGCACTCTCTTCAGATCAGTCAGCTGTGACTCAAGAATGAAAACGAACGAAAAAACGAAAACTAAAATTTAAATTAGACCTGTGCGATTTATCGAATGAATCGATTAATTCGAATTTACAGTTCAGGACGATGTGTTTTTATGAAAATAGATTTTTTTTTTAGTTATGTGTTCTACACGTGTTCTACACGTGTAGTGTTCTACACGGGTAAGTTAGCGGGGCGTACCCAAACATTGTACAAGCTAGCACGGCTAGCGACACGGCTAGCGACAGGGCTAGCGAGGGAAAGCCGGAGCTTGTACCAAACAAAGGTGTCGCTACATCTGTTGTATGGAACTGGTTCGGTTTTCTTGTGTCGGACTTAGAACAAACGAGTGCTCGCTGTAAAGACTGTTCAAAAGCTGTTGCAGCACGACAAATGTATCCTAGCGCCTAAAGCTGAGGCAGCGGAATTGGAGAAGTGCAGGTCCCCACAGCGCAAGCACATATTGTAAAAGACATGGTGTCCATATATACTGTGGAAAAGCCCGGATTCATTAACTTGGTGAAAGTTTTGGACCCGAAGTATGTGCTACCAAGACGCAAATATTTTTCTGAAGTTGCCACAGCTGTACACAGACTGCACAAGCTAACATACATGAACACAGACAGAGGCTCCCTCTTTTCTGCATCACTCGAGGAAAATCTAAAACTAAAACACAACACTACCCACTCCAGTCCATCTTTCCCACAATCAGGGAATAATTTAGCTCCATAAAATGCCTCTTTATAAAAGAAAGATATTTATATAACTGTGATATATATTTTTAAAACAATAACAGCTTAATTGATCCTAGGTGTAATGTATTTTTTAAATAAAAGAAAGCTGCATTGAGCCATTTGTCTGTCATCTGTCTGAGAAAAATCTATTAAAATCGGAAATCTGATTTTTTTTTTTTTTTAAATCTGAGATTTCATTTTTAGGCCATTTTGCCCAGCTCTAATTGAAATAAATAAAAACGACAATTAAAATAATAAAATTATCTCTAACTGAAACTGTATTGTGTGTTGGTAATTTTGGAAGCTTTGGTGTGTATTTTTATTTGTTTTTGCACTTAAGGCTGCAGCTTGTGGACTGCTTTGGTTGTTGTGGGGATAAACCTGAAGAAATGTTTTAAAATTGCATTTGTTTGTTGTAAGTTTGATAACACAATACTTTCTTTTTGAATCCAGCACTTGACAAATAACCAAAAGTATAACCCAAAAACTAAAACTAATACTAATAATACTAATACTAAAACAGATAAAAACTAAACTAAAACTGAGCAGTTACAAAAACGAAAACTAACTTAAAACTATCAGAGCCTCTCTAAAAACTAATTAAAACTAACTGAATTAGAGGGGAAAAAAAGTCAAAACTAACTAAAACTAAACTATAATGAAAAATCCAAAACTATTATAACCTTGCTGTGAACCGCATGCCTCCTCCTTCTGAGGATCCTCACTCAAACAAGAGAAATTGTTAGGGTTCAGCAGCCGAGGGACCCAAAAAATGGACGTGGACCAAAAAGGGAAAAGGTGAAGGTGGTTATTTAACAGAGGTGGAAGGCTGGCGGGAATGTAGCAGAACAAAGGTTTCAGTGCAGTTTGACAGGAGCACTGGTCAGTTAGGGTCAGCAGATCTGTGTCACGGCAGTTTGAGCAGAGGAACAGCCAAAAGTATTCCTCCTCTGTGTCCTGGTATTTTGGTTGGTGTTTCCTCTGAAGATATTTGCTGCTACATATGGTGTAAAAAGCCTGTAACATCTCAAATGTCCATGCTCTTTAGCTACCCTCTTGCACAGTCTCCATGGATACGGGAAAAACAAACAGCTCATTTCACAAAATCCAACAATCCCTTATTTGTGTCCTTTGACCTCCACATGCTGCATTTTTTAGTGGTTTAAAATCCCATTATAGGATGATAAAAACTGCACAGTGTATATAAGTGTACACAGTGTATATAATAATAATCTAATTTCTTTGAGGAGGATTAAGGAGGATTATGCGCAAAAGGGCAAACTAATGCGGCAAAGACAAAAATTAAAGACAAAATGTTAAAGATCCCATGACATGGTACTTCTTGATGCTTTTATATGGCTCCTTAATGGTTCCCTAATACAGGGGGTCCTCGGGTTACGACGGTCTCGGGTTACGACGTTTCGTGGTTACGAACGCGCCCCCATTAAAAAAAATATGTATATATTACGCGTCATTCCGTCTTACGCGGTTTAGCGTGGTAAGAGATGTAAACAAACGCGAACGGCGCGCGGCGCACGGCGCAAGAATACGCTCTGTTGTGGTTGTAGGGAGAAGAAGACAGCCTCGTGTGCGTGCCCAATGTGGGCGGAAGTACCTGATGTGGGCTCTGATCTGCTCCTATGATAGCGGCAGTGATAACCAAGCAGCGTAGTGGTCTAATTATTGAGATGGAAAGGTTATTGGTGCTTTGGTTGGAAGATCAAAGGCAAAATCCGGTTTACGACGAAATTCGGGTTACGACGCGTCTTAAGAACGGATCAACGTCGTAACCCGAGGACTCCCTGTACTGTAAATGAATCCTTCTTCAAAATCAACACTCAGTGCATGAGAAACAGAGATAAGATGAGAAAGAGTCATAAATATCTCTCTCAAACACTTTATTCTGGGCGTTGTTGCTTGAATGCAAATGAGGAGAAAAAAGATGGCCAATAGTAGAGGGTGGGGGCGTGGCCAAACTCCGCTCAGAGCCCACAGCTGATCCATTTCCTTGTTTTTGCACGGGGGGAGAGATATGAAGCGTTCCATTGAAAAATAAACACATTTCCACATAAAATAAAATTAAACCACTGCTGTTCAAAGGTCCAGAGGCTCAGATAAAGGACTTCCGAGCCTAGAAACACTCGGACGTGCCTCCAGGCAAATAAAAAAACGCATTTCGCATTGCCTAGCGCATTCGCAGTCCAAACTCTCTGGGCGTGATTTACAGAGACGCTGAGTACAGACAGACGGGGGTGGAACTGCATTTGCATTTCTTTTTTCGATCTGACGTCAATAAGGTGCCTTGTTCAAACTCGCCCGTTTGAGCTCAGATTTTTTGTAACACAGAAAAGGATCGCAAATGCTCAGTTTAGACATTTCACAACTTTTAGCCATGGGGGGGGGGGGGTAAACAGGGTAGGGGAGCTCACATTAATGTTCAAAAACCTCAGAAAGTGAAAATTTCATGCCATGGGACCTTTAAGGATTGAAGGAGTTATTTTAACATTCATTGAGCATTGTCTTCCAAATACAACAGTTACTCTAAAATCCAATATTGCCAAACAGAGAAGATCAAATTTCTCATAGGCACAAATCTGCACAAATCTCATTTTAGATCCATATAGTAACTGCACAGTGAGCCACCATACCTTAATGTTTTTGTTGTGAAATAGGCATTTTTTCTCACTCTTTTCCCAGTGCCCCTAACCCCAAACAAATATATACAAATAAAAGCCGTGTATAGAATCTTGGAAAATGCTTTCTCAGAAGTGGAGACCAACAGATCTTTTCTGTCGTCCTCTGAGGTTGTGGTGGTTGTGTGAGAGGAAGCGGAGGCACACAGATTACTGTTAGTGGCTAAAGTCGCTCTTATGTAATGTCTCATTACGGCCCCAGTGCAAATGAATGGTGTGGAGTCGTAAACTGCTTATGTTGTGTAGATTAAAGGCAGATTATCATAACAGTGTGGCCTTGGAGCGCTCTGAGGACACTGCACTGTTAATACCACCCTCTTGTTTATGTGTGAGTACTTTATGGCTCACATCTGGGTCAGGGGTTATTTAAAAAGGACCCGTTATTCAGCCAAATAAACTTTTGTCCAGCTGACAAATTGAATTTCTCCTTTCACTGTTGAATTCTACCTCGACGACTGAGGGATTCTACACAAAAAGGGCCCATATTACGCTGTTTTCTGATCTGTTATAATGTTGTTTCCTCATCACACACACACCTGGAGTTGTGTTTTGTTTTCTGTCAAACAGAAAGCACTCTGTTCCACTTTGTGATGTCATGTGGTAATAGAGGAAGTGCTCCACGGTGTTTACAAACTCCACACACCTTCACTGGAATCTTTTGGACAGTTTCAGTCCTGGAATTACCAATCTCTCCTGAACTAAAGGTAAAGGGTAGCCGTTACCTTGAGAATTACCACATCATGACATCACAAGATAGAACAGAGCATTTTGAGCTTTGGAGAGGTAGACATACTAATAATAAAGGATTCAAGAGTCAGTTTTGCTTAATATATCTTAATGTAGTACCTTTAAACTTTCAACTGTAACTCAGCAATGAGGCTTTATATTTGATGTAATCATTAGGGCTGTAATCACCCAAAGAACTTCTTGGTCAACTAAAGACATGTCCTGCCAATTTATTCGTTGATTAAATCTCCATGAATCTGACCCAAACTGCACTCACAAGACTCGGCCTGCAGGAGTTCATGCAAAAACAACTATGCAGAAAAAGCACTAGGAAACAGAGTATTTATATAAAGACAGATTAAACTTGAATCATGAGTTTAATCTGCCTTTTCACATATAAATACCAAAAAATACCAAATCACTCACTCACTTCTCCTTTCTTAGACTTAGACAAACTTTATTGATCCACAAGGGTACAGTAGCTCACTCATCAAATATAATATATAACAGAGGGTAACAAAACTAGATGGAATAGCAAAAAAGAACACTAGACCTGTGTCAAATGAGACATAATTATAAAAATGATAGAAATGATAATAAATGTATATGTACAAATCAGAATAAAATAGAAAAATAAGTAATAAAATATCAAGTACAATATCAAATAAGATGTCCAATAACAGCTATATACAGTTGTAGGGAGTATTATCTCTTACGTAAGGGTGAGTTGTTGTACAGTTGTATGGAGTGTTGTATGACTGTAGTCCAGGGCTCTCAAGTCTCACGCATTGAGAGTGTGACACACGCAATTCGACGTGTTCACACGCTCACACGCCACACATGGCATTTTGTCACGCTGATTTGATTTTTTTTTTTTTTTGTGCCCAGAAAATCGGTCTGTGTGGCTCAGTTTATGCAGGCACCGCGCGTTTTCAGCGAAAAAACTCTCCCTCTTCTCCCCGACCCGCTCCCCGGAAACAAATCAGCCAATCAGAAAATAGATTGTTCTGTTGTTGGGCAGACTGTAGAGTGTAGATTCAGCTGCTAAGCGCAACCAGAGAACCATCAGGTAATAACTTCATTTATATAACTCTCATTAGTTGCTTTGTAGTTTAAGTTTGCTCTTTAGACAAACATTTACAGCAGGGCTCTCAAGGCTCACGCATTGAGAGAGACAATTCGACGCGTTCACACGCTCGCCCCCCCCCCCCGCTCCTCGGAAATTACGCAGTCTCAGTCAGTCACTGAGACTGACTGAGACTCACGCATGACCCCGCTCAAAACTTGAGAGCCCTGATGTAGTCTTATATCTCTCACTGTTCTCCCATAGAAATCCTTATCATCTAAATAAGATGATCAGTCAACTAATACTAATTTTGTTTGACTAAGACTCCTCTGACCGATTATTCAACCCTATGTGAACCCTACATAAGCTGCATTACTGTATTGTACTGTTCACACAAAAAAAATGTGGATTTCTACATTAAAGGACCACAAATATACACTGCCTGACAAAAGTATTAGAACGATTGTGTATTTCTGAACTTCTGGTTCCAACAAGATAATGACCCAAAGCACTCATCCAAACTGTGTAAGGGTCA